>JAQFVV010000281.1:220345-326504 GCA_028023455.1 Epiperipatus broadwayi | reverse complement strand
AAAGTACAACAAATTTTTATCCTTTAGTTTGTTTAATCACTATCTTAATAATAATAATGGCTTCTTTTGTTGTTGTGGTTGTTTCACATGCTGGAAAATGCTGTGTTGAAAACCATTGTTACATATGTTTTTTTTTAAAAAAAACGATTAACATTCATTAAATAAAATATCAATCATATATATAAAAAAAATTAAATTAAAAATTTATTTGACAGTTTTAAAAATATATATATACATAAATAGTAATATTGCATTTTTTTAATAATCCCTACAAATAAAGTAATCTTTTTTATAATCAACAATTTATATGTCTTCATTTATTTATAATAATTAAATATTCATAGCGATGTACTATCGACATATAAATAAAATAAGAACTTCAAACAATAACTATACCTAATAACCATAAATAATAATAATACTTCATATACAAACATCAACTCAAAAAGATTTTTTTTTAATAACAAATGATAATTTTTAAAATATAGATAGACTTATCGATATTTACAATATATATATATATATATATATATATATATATATTGTACCAATGCCAAATTGGCACATTTATATAAAATAATTTTGTATAAAAAATATTATTAAAATCTTTCGGAAAAAAGAATTTGAAATAAAAGTTACAGTTAATTACTTTAAAAAGGGGAGGGGGAGTTTTCCTATAAAAAACAAAAAAACAAACTAAGAGTTTATAAAAGAAAGAGTGTTATTATTATAAATTAAAAGTTAAAAATCTCTTTTCATTCCAGTTTATTAGAATAAATGCGTATATATGTGTGATGGTAAATAGAAATAAATGTCAGCTCGTTAATAAGATAAATGTGTGTTAGAATAATGAAAGTTAAAAAGAAATTATATTTGAAAAACACATGAAAATAAATATTGAAATTAAATGTATTTAAAAACACAGTGGTGGGCTATTAAAAATATAAAAACAATACATTTATGAAAGCTACTACTAATCAAGCAATCTTCCAAAAACATATCATAGAATTAATCTAAAGGAATTTCGACAACACCTATTGAACCAATTGCCGGAGGATATTAAAACAAAAACAATTCACAGATATAAATAGCTAGATTTTTATCGGACATTCAGTCTAGTTTGCAGTTTCAGTCTAGTTTTGCAGTGTCAGTCTTGTTTACATTATTTATCCAGAAACAGAAATGCAGTGCTGAAAATCTTATGGAAATATACGCTTGTGCTCCAGCCTTTTTGTCCAACAAGATCATCAAAACCTGCCTGTGAAATAATGTCTGCATAACAACTCAGAAATCCTCTGTAAAAATGTTCAACTGTCTCCAAGAAGAAACCAACGGATTACCATAAAGTCTCTTCAATAAACGTCAAAATCTAACCGGCTAGATATACTCCATCAGAAGCAGCAGAAGCAGCCAATGACAAGCAAAAGCCTAAGTAAACATTTATTTATTATCATTTATATGTAGTAGCACCACTGTAATTTGTCAAGTAATTATATGAACTCTATTAAGCATGCTTAAAATGAACTATTGATGTGAGTGTTTGTGAATGTGAAATGATGTAAATGTCAAAGATTATTTATACTTTTTTCATAAAATATATTATCATGGGTTAATTTTAAAATGTGCGTGTGTTAAAATTGGATTTATAAAAATGTTTATAATGCGCTAATGTTAGTTAATAAATTATCTTTAAAACTTAATTAATGATGATTAAAATAAATTATCTTTAAACTTAAACTTTATTTGTCAGTCAATTCTTTTTACCAACCTTTTATTAATGCTTTCCACCACCAATTTTTGTATAATTTGTTATTGAATAAAATTAGACTGAGCTAGTTTGAGGAAATGTTTCGAGAGCTGGATTATGAGCCTACTGCCCGAATATGTTAGTCCTTTGCACTAGCTGGCACCCCGGAGTTTACTCCAAAAAAAAATTAAGTATTTGGATAGTAGGGGTTTGAATCTAGCAGCTGAGGTGGGCCATTGTTGATAGTTAAAGCTATCAATAAGACCTCCCATTTTGCTCGAACATGCCGGTTCGTTCACGTAACCTTTATAAGATTATAAATGTATTATGAAGGTGTTTGAAACCAGCCAAAACTTATATATACATTTAAGTAGGTGGTTTCAGCAGTTTGTCTCAGTTCAATATATATATATATATAGTACACAGATGAAAAACTAATCATATAACTTAAAGTTTCAAATCTAAAAA
Organism: Epiperipatus broadwayi; assembly: GCA_028023455.1. Classification (NCBI taxonomy): domain Eukaryota; kingdom Metazoa; phylum Onychophora; class Udeonychophora; order Euonychophora; family Peripatidae; genus Epiperipatus; species Epiperipatus broadwayi. Next base: position 324,289 of record JAQFVV010000281.1, on the reverse strand, counting down.
CAAGATTGTTTTAATATAAAAGAAAGCTGTTAATTAGTTATTTTAATCTTAGAATAGAAGTGATTTTCTATATTGATGTCTCGTTCTAAAGAAAGCTGACCAATGACAATGGAAATAAGCACACAGTCCACAGAGAAAAGTCAAGATTGATCCTGGAATTTGATGATAAGAATTCACAGAAATATAAAAAGAAAACTTTGAAGTGGAGATTTACATTTGGTTTGCTTTTTCTGATTGCATGTTACTTAAATATATTTTTGTAAGTATATTACAAATCTCCCAAATGTAGGGGTCAGAAATAATTTATGTTTCCCACATTTACACTTGCTAAGGCATCCTCCCGAGTAGGTTGGTTACTGGAAAACTGGATGGCAATGGACTTGTCTCCACCTAAAACAGTATGAAATGTAAAGAACTTTGAATTGTGTGATGTATCAAGGACCCCCAAGATAAACTTCAAAGAACCTACAGCATTGGAAAGTATAAACTTTTTCTTTAAATGAACTTTAATTATATAATACAAACTCTTTCAAGTAGTAATTTTAAATCATTTAATTTTAAAAGAAATCTTTTATCTGACTAAAAACTTAAATTATTTGTTATATTTTTTAATATGTTTGCTAGTATTATCATTTCCATTCTCGTAATTTATTTTAAATTAATAATTTAAAATAAGCATAAACAGCTGCATAGATTTGTAAGATTATGTTAATTTAAGGTGTGTTAATTATGGGCTAATTTGTTTCATAGTTATATCAGTGCTAGTGGAGAGATATGTGGATGTTTTATGTCAATGTAATCTGAGTAGGTGCATTGGATACTCGTTCTCTTGTACCACATTAACATAAAGGGAATAATACTCATCTGATTGTGTGGTTAAACATGTAACCATCACGTCTTACTTTCTGATTGGATCAGTAAGCTGGAAAAGACCACTATCCCTATTTACAGAGCTTCTTGTATATATATTTTAAATAATTTCATTATTGCATCACCAATTGGGCAGTGGATCATTTCTGTTTGTTGGTGAGGTTTATTAATGATCATGGGTAATATGCTCATTCCTTCCCCTCCATGTTTCATTATTTCTCTAATGATATCATGCTACAGACATAAATTCCTGTTAGCATTGTTATGTTATGCTAATAATCTCATTTTGCATTGCTAGCATTGGTTTAAATGTGAGATTTTAGCCTAAGGTTAAAAGAGTTGGCATTGGTTATATGTGTAATCAATGTAGCATATTCATGCTTATTAAAATTGAATTAAATCAATTAAAAGCTTCCATCTGTGCATGTAATTCACATCTAATATATTCACTAGTTAATGTAACTTTCAGAATTTTCTTTGTGTGTGAGTGCGTAATATAAAAATGTTTTGTTTAATAAAATTTTGGCAGTAATTTATTTTATTAATATTTAAAATTAAGAATTAATTTGAATATACAGTGTGATATTTAAAGCTCAGCTTCTCCCTCAACTAATGACTGGTGCTTTTGGTTCGATAAAAGAGTAACATCTCCTGTGCGTATCTGCCTACTATATAAATTTCTAGGTTCCAATAGACTAGTGGCACCCTGGTATGGCAGATCAGGTTAGGGAGGTTCTGTTGACCATTATAATATATGTTATATTTTAGTTTGTATTAGGGGAATTAATATTACTTATCTATAAACATATTAGGGGAATTAATATTACTTATCTATAAACATATATGTATGTATGTTACTTATATCAGATTCAAAGAGAATTATGTGCAAGTAGTGAAGAATTAATTAGGATATGAGCTTTGCTTTTAAGTTTAATTTAGTTTTATTGTTTAGTGTTTAGTTTTAAAAACTATAAAAGAATATTACACACAATTAAAAATATAATTTTAAAGCCAATATATTAATATTTTATCAATTTTTATATAAAAAAAGACCTCTCATAAAAATAAAAAAAATCATATGATCAAAAAAATTAAATAACTCTAGAAATTAAATATTTGTCATCACATCAAAAAGAAAATTAATAATTAGTTAAATAAATAAAATATACATAGTTAAATACATAATTAGAGGTCTACATCACTGCCATTTGACCATCACATCAAAAAAAAAAAATTACCAAATATTAAAACAAATAAAAATAAAAACAAAATTCCAAAAAGAATATTAACAGGTGTTTATTACTATTAGTCACAAACAAAACAGTAACATAAAATATAAAAAATCTTAATTAACAAATAAATAACATTTATAAATTTAAAAAAACTCCCATTATTTTAATTTAGTTTGGTGGACATAACATTGTTATCTTCCTCCCCCCACTTTATATTTAGGTACCAAATCTTTGAAATGCCTAACATGATGAGGACAATTATGAAAATAACCTTTTTATTCCACCACCACCCCTTTCCCCACTCAGGTATTTACTGGTAATACATTTATACAATCATCAAAAATAATCGACATAAAGTATTTTTCATCTCATTATTGTAGGGATTTCACTCATGTAAATCTTCATATGACTTTAAGATTTTAAACAAATTAAAGAATTTGCTTTAATTTTATAGTTGAATATATTTGACTTCTCAAAAAAATATGAGATCAATGGTTACTTCTTTTGGATAACAAAGTAACCATAGGAATTTTTTCTTTCCACCACATTCGTTAGGACCCTAACTTGCATATTGTTAAGGTAATGCAAAATCTATTTTAATTTTCTTGTTGGTTTATTAATGTTTTTATTTTTCACCATATGTAACATGTCTTTCTAGTTTGTTCATTAATTTTAATAAAATACACAGCTTATATTTATTACCAATATATTTCTCATAAATAAACATTGGATGACATTTAAAATGTAATATTTATTAATTATAAAATAAAAATATTTTAAATTTGACCCATTTTTTTCATAATGGATTTGATAGTTATGCACTTTTTTCTATATTCTGCCACTTAATTATTCTCAAATTCAACTTTTAATGACTTTTGATTTTTAGTTGTAATATTAAAATTCTTTAATTAAGAACATTCTTGCTTTTGTTAGTTTATGTATTTTTTTTCAGATGCTATATTTTTATGTTAGGTCACCATACATCTTCACGTTGCACACCATATTTTAATAATTAAAATGTTAGTATTGGTTTTACATTTTTATAACACTAATAATTTGATTTTTTTGGTCACATGGTTGCACTAATTTTTTCAGTTATTTCCTAATTATTAATATTTTTAATATTTGATTTAGACTTTATTTTATTTCTTCATTTTGATCATATGATTATGATAGTACTAATTTGCAAAATAGTGTTTTATGATATGCTATGTTTAAAAATAAAATAATTTTGTATTGCTTCTAATTATTTTTACACTAATTTTTCTTTTTGCATAATTACTAATACTTGCTAAAAAAATTTGACAATGTGATTCACTATTTTTGTTTTTTGTCATTTCTTAAGTATTAATATTTTTGATATTTGATTTCAAGAGTTATTGGTTTGTTTGGTCACATGATTATACTTATTTCTACAATGTTTGTGAAGGGGTTGATGAAAGTTGTAAATTTTTTAACTATATTGAGTGAAATAACTGTTACATGCCTATGACAGAAGATATTATCTAACATTCTTTAGCAATGGGTTTTTTCATCAGTAACTTTGGGGCATCCCTTAGAAGTCAAAACAGCACAAAGTGCATTCTAAATCAGTACCTTCTTTTGTTCTAGAAAAGACAGCAAGTATATCATGTTTAAAATGTAGAATGCAGTAAATTAGATATTAATTTATTTTGTATTATTGTTTTAATATCAATGAAAAAATGTATGCCTAATAATAAAATTTATATTGTTGTTATCAATTGCTATGGTACCCTTGGTCTCAATCTTATTTATGCATTTATCTTATCTCTAAAGTATAATGAAAGTCTGTCAATGATAGACATTGCAAAGAGTTTGTAGCAATAGTTCCTTATGATACCCATATTCTCATTATTCGAAAATTTAACATCAGTTTCATGACTTATCATATTATTATTAATTCTATGGTAAATGTAACAAGATATGAGAAGTAGCAATCCAAGTTAAATGGTGCTCATAATTTCTACAAAATTACAAGTAGGAATATTTTTTTAATTATAACATCCTAATTTTGATTCACATTCATAACTGTGTTTTATTAATTCCTTTTATATATCTGTTTGCATTATTCCTTTTTGGTTACAATTTATTATTATTATTATTATTATTATTATTATTATTATTATTATTATTATTATTATTATTATTATTATTATTATTATTATTATTATTATTATTATTATTATTATTATTATTATTATTATTATTATTATTATTATTATTATTATTATTATGATTATGATTATTATTATTATTATTATTATTATTATTATTATTATTATTATTATTATTATTATTATTATTGTGACCATGATAAATGTAAGATGTCAAACCTGACTATTTTCTACCATTACCATTTGCTCCTCATTCTTAGGGAATGAGGAATGCTACTTTCTACCATTATACAATATATAGATGTGTATATGTCTGTGTGTGATGGAGTAAAGTCACATGATATTTGTTTTTGTTTACATAAGTTTAGTTGATAAAGATTACAGTTTAAATAATCAAAAATAATTTATATTACTATTATTTAGTTTTTACCATTATTATAATTTTAATTATTACATATACTCTTACCAAATAACTTACTATAAATTTATAATAAATAACATTCTAGACTTGATATCTATATTTTAAGGCATTGACCTAGTAGTTAATTCAAAATGGCTATCTATTATAAGATATAATAAAAAGGAGAAGAAGTAGAAAGAAAAAAAAAGAATAACAACAAGAAAAAGAAGAAGAGGGCACTTTATGTCCTAGATAGCACAGATCAGGTAAAACAGTCCACATCTAAACCATTAAAAAGATAATAAAAACCATCAGAAATAATATGTAACATCAAAAATTGTAATATTAAATTAATTAATATCAATTAACAGAAAAAAATAAGCAGTATTTAATTGATAATTTTTAAATAAAAAACCAACTTCAACCAATTGGCAATGCAAGCATGGAGCTTCAAAGATCACCTGACCTAATTAAAAGTGGGGAAAACGCCAATGAAACCCACAAAAACAAAAAAACAAGCCAACATTTGCATACATGGTCAAAGAAACATAAAACATAAATTCCTTTATCCTTAAAAAAAAGCAATGCAATCATCTCTCAAAATATCAATCCCAGATATAGGAAACCAAGCCAATAGTGACATAAATAATTTAGAAATTGAAAAACAGGGAAGTCAAAATCCATCAGAATTTGTCTGGAATAAAGAAACATTTGAACATTGCAACTGAATTATTCAATAAATTCATACCAAAGCATCTGTTTTCAACATTCAAGAAATTTTCCTCCCAAGGGTATGGGGTTGTCAGCTACAGACATGAACATTTGATTATATAAAATTCCCAAAGGATTTGCTGCATGAGGGAATAACATTAAATGGATTCTGGGAGACAATACAATAGATTGCAGAAATCCTCAATGACCAGTATCTAATACTGGAATTTTATGAAATAACACAAAAGGAGAGATTTCAAAGATAAGTCAAATCATTGGGTAACTTCACACAGATCACTATAGACTAAAACTATCACAATACCATTTCAGGGATAATTAAGAACACACATCTGGGATACAAAGAGCAAGACATCTAAAGGATGATGGAACCATTTGGTAAGGTCATTATATTCAAAACAATATACTGGAAAGTCACACCAATATCAATTGTGAGTGACATTTACAAGTTCAGAATAAAACTGCATCCAGATAGTGATCCAGATGATAAACAAACACAAAGCAAGGATCAGAAAGAATTGCCCACTCTACTGCACAATGTTTAAACTACCAGAATTTAACCAGAAATCAAAATGCACACTCACAAAAATAGCAAAATATCAACTCTAATATGCAAACAGAAGAAAAGACAATCATTGCCAAGACTAGTAGTGAACAAATTATACAAAGAAATAATAACAACAAAAAGGCAAAGAAATCAACCTTAGACTTTATAGATTTGTTGACAGAAAAACCAGTAAACCTCCAAACAAGGAACATTACCAAATAGAAAGCAGAAGGCAAGAAAAAATAACACAACTAAAGCAAATTATATATGCGAGAATGTGACTGTGTATTGGATAAAGTCACACAGCATATTATTATCAATAAGACAGCTAAAGAAATTAAGAAGACAATTTTCCCTCAAGCAACCCTAGCACAACAATGCAACTAAAAAACCCAAGACAACTAGAAAGTAAGAGAAAGCCTGGAAGAATTCAAGAAAAAAACAAGCAAAAAAGCAATGACAGATGATGATAATTCTGATTCACCAATCATTGATTACATAAACAAGGTCTCAAGACCAATAGAAGTAATCACAAATTTATTCAAAAACCAGTTAATAACCACAAAATCACAAACTGAAGAAATACAAGGTACACAAACACTCAATATAAAGTTAATCAGAAGAATGATGCAAAAGCCAACAAAACATCAAAACCAAATAGAAATAAAGCAAATCAGTGAAAATACACGATAAAAGCTCTACATCAACCACAACAAAAAATACAAAACAATTCCAGCTACACAGTTAATGAAAATTAAAATATCAGCACTGAATGTCAGAGGCATTAATTCAATAGCAAAAATATACCAGCTCAACAAATGAGTAAGCATCAGACAACCACAAATACCAGGACTCTAAAAAACAAAAATCTATAATGGATCACAAATTAATCCAGCCACCTATTTAGACAATTAACGTTATTCCACATACTTCAGGGACAGATCATCATCTTCAGCAGGCACAGGCGTATTTATGGACTCAAACCAATTTTTCAACCTTCAAAATTATTTACATTGACTCACATCTTCTAATCACTGCATTCCACAATCAAATTACCACACTCAACATTATTTCTGTGTATGTACCCCCAGGTTTCAGCATAATAGCTTATATAATTCTCACAAACTCTCAGCTCACAACCAGCCACAATGAAACTATATAAATGGGTGATTTCAACTTACACTATGAAAAATTCAATAAAAATGATTACATCAATTAAGCCTGACACTTATGAGTGTTCAGAGCTTTGTTGCCACAGATTCAGTGACATTCCATAATCAACAGCATGCCACACTTATTAACCTATCATACTACACACCAATGCTTCATCACATAATCAACTTCCAATTCAATCCATGCTCATTTCCTGATCATGTTCCACAAACCAACACAATAAATTTCTCAGAACTCCAAACAATATTCATTCATCTAGAAAAAGCAATCACACTACCACTCACAACAACCACTACCTACTTCCTATTCTCAGAGACTTACATCATGCTAAATAAAATTAACAATATATCACAAGATCCTATTCAAAAATACCAATAATTCATCAACATATTATCTTTCAACATATATCACATGACATAATACCATAACTCTCCCAATTAATGGCACTAGCAGACAACCTCCACAAGATAATCACCATCATCAGATCTATGCCCAACATCCACCAATACATATAAAAACTAACAAAGCTATACTACAATACAAGTAAACAATTAAAAGAATACATTGCCACAAAAAAAGATTTACCCAACAACACACATGGACATGCTGATAAATCCAGTAGACACTAAGCTATCCATCAACCAGAAAAGTGCTATGGCAAGTGAGATAATTGGCAATGTCTATGCAGGACACAGCATGCTCGACCACAAGCAAAAGCTATAAAGTATACACACCAACTTAGTGATGAGGTTGGAATACCTTAAACAGATATTCCCTTTCAGATTCAAAAATTTGATGAAAAGCTTAAAAAAATCATAAATTGCCACCCTGGATGCAATGGCATACTGGTATTTGTTTTTTGCATTTGAGTCAGTTTACCACAGAGTACCTTCACAACCTTGCTAACTTCCTATAACAAAAAAACAATACTACAGGACTATATCCAATAGCAATAGTGCCATTTAACAAAAAAGCAACAACCATTTCAAATCATAAGAACATTTCACCCATCTCCTGGATCCATTGGAAATTAAATCATTGGAAAAGGTAGTCAAAGATAAAATGAAAACATACATATGGTTCCAATATCAAACATGCAGGATGCAAAAAGGGATCCTCCACCACACTGGCAGTACTTGTATTTAAAATGATATAAAGTGCAATGTAGCAAGAGAAATAGTATGCCCCTATTAGAATTTAACTGGATATCAACAGGCAGCATTTGATTCTGTTGCATTAGTCTTCATGAACATGCTTGCAAATACAGTAATTCCAACCACTCTACTTATACATCAATGCAAATCTCTTATTCAACTGAAGAGATACATACCAGACTTAGCAAAAGAAACACAACAGCATGTACTCCTTCGCAATCATTTTGACAAAAATCCCCACTCAGTGCACTGCTGTTTAATCTATATATAAATCCACCCTTAAAACAGCTTGAAAATGAATTACCAATGATATTAATACCATGAAATATTCCATGTACTGCATACATGAATGATGTGACAGTGTTTCTAACATCTTGTAAAGAAATGTCAGTATTAAAATGAAAACTAGAAAATTACATAGATGCACACAAATTACCAATTCAATCTAATCAAAACATCAGAATGGTTCATCTATACTAACAAACCCTACTACCCACAACAATACCAAGGAAAACCTACTCCATTTCAAGGATTACCATTTTAGTTAGGAATGCATAGAATGAGACAAACCACTTCTAAATAAGCTCAAACAGAAAGCAACAAACATAGCCATATCTTTAACAAATCCATAAAATAACAAACCAACCATGGAAAAAATGCAAATTCAATCATACTACTATTAGATCTCAACTCATCATACCTACAAATAATTTAGAAAATCAGCCATATAACAACCCTGACTTGCCCAACCTAAGCGATAATAAAAAAAGATGAAAATAAAGAATGAAACTCCAACCCTCCTTATCCAAAATACTGCTAATGGTCCAGTCAAGTGTAATGTTAATGGATAGTTACTCTTGTAAAATAGTAGGCCTGAAGTGAGAGGTCTTAACTCACATGAACATATTTATGCAATTAGGTAGTTTTTTCTTCTCAGACTCACCACATATTCTGTTTATGGGGGAGACAAAGTACCATTATAATTCTAATGTATTTATCTCACTGGAATTAAATAAACTTGGATACATGCTGCTTTTAACAAATCTTTCAGCAGCTGGGGGTATGGGCATAATCATTAACAACAAGAAGGCCCCTGATAATTTTAAAATTCTTTACCATGACTCCAACCTGCTAGCAATCAATCTGACATATAAATCAAACTACCTCAATGCAATATATGTATATTGTTCTAACAGTCCAACAGTGCCAAGCAGGATTATACATACATTAACCTCATAACAGCAAACAATAGTGCACCTACCATACTATTAGGTGATTTCAACATATCCTATGAATGTTTTACCTTTAAATAGCTTCACTTGTTGAATAGATGGTTTATAAATGGTAGAGGCTTCTTTCATCAAGAAGCATACTCATTTTACACAAAATCCACATGGTCATTAATAGATCTACTGTTTTACACCTCAGAACTCCACTTTGGACTAGCAGCAAAACTTCAGCTGGTTGCATTCTCGGATCATTTTGCCTTGATAACCACTATAGAATTTAATAACTTTGCTCCAATTTAGTGCAAAAAACTCTTAGAATGCTGAACAAGGCATCTACTGCAGAAGCAAAAATCTCAGACACATATATCCTTTTTAAGAAAATAAACCTACTTACCCTCCTTCTGAAAGAAGCTTGGTTCTCATTCATTGGTATTCTGCAATCGATCATTTTGCAGCATACCAGGAAAAAGAAAGGTACAAGGTCATGATGAATGGCATTGATGAGATTCATTCCAACATTAAAAACTATTCAATAATTGGAGGGCCTATTGAAGGTCTTCTACATCTGAAGACTCAATACAAGCAGAACCAGGCAGCATTAGCAGAAAGAATAGCTACAAAAAATGATAAAAATTACCTTCCTGCACAGCACTGCTGGACATGCAGGAATCTGAGATGGGCATTGGGAGTGACAAGGAAACAAGAGATCCCATCTTCTCTACTCATAAACAGGCACTCACATGCTTTTTCAAATGGAAAATTATTTCAGGGAGAAATTTCAGAACACCACTCCTTTCTTTCAAAAAGACTGGCCTAATTCCTCAAAAGATGATGAACATGGAATTACTTCCCAAGATATTAAAAACTGTTTAACAGCACTCCTCAACAAAGTCCATCTGGGAATGCATGGCATTCTAAAATTTATACTTCTACATCTAGAGAACTTTACAATTCCTATAACATTAAATCTAATTAATCACCTAGTTAGCCAGAAAAGATTTATTCCAAAACTGTATCCTATTGCCATGGTGCCATTTTTAAAAAATAACCGAGATCCCTCTGCAGACCAATCTTGATGATGCCTATCTTAATTAAAGTCATCAAAAAAATAATAAAAGATAAAATAGAGAACATGATTCTCAACACCATATCAAGTGTTCAATATGCTAGAAAAGGATCGTTCCATTCTGACCGCTGTTAGAGAGGTAAAAATATTATTGGATCACATTATATCAAAAAAACTTTCCAGGCCTTTAGCAGGTCAATTGGATATCAGTGAGACCTTTGACTCAGTTATCATTGAGATTCTGCTTAACAATCTCAGAGAATTGCACATTCCTAGGGAAATAATACTTATTCTTGAAAACCTCCTTTGCAACCAGCTAATTCATATTTTCTTAAATGATCAGTTCACAGGTGGTTTTGCCCCAAACAGTTCCTTCCCACAGGGCTCACCCCTCAGCACATAGCTGTTCACTCTCATTAACTCACTACTTGTACAGATAGAAAATGAGCTTCCAGGTATTTTCGTTCCCCATCTTCAAAAATCTATGAAAGCATTTGCTTTTATGGACAATAGTCTAGTAGTTCTGCAATTCAAAAAATATGTAAAGCTCTTATTCCAAATAATTACCACGTTTTCAAAATCTTCCAAAATCACCTTTAATCCTGATAGATCATCAATGTGAGATAAGCACTGAAAAAAATTCAATCCGATTATTTGGCTCAGCCACAGAATTTTCTTGGGTTTCCAATATTTAAATCCCAAATTGCTGTCACACCATTTTCAGATCATAATCATTGAATCAGCATCCAAGACAGTGAAAGCCCTATCTAAGGTTTATCTGTCATTGCAGGGGAAGATAGCACTGATTAACATCAAACTCATATTGAAGATAAGCTACTACCTACTGATAATAACACTAACTAAGACCTTCAATACCAAAATCAACAATCTGTGTGCACAACTGTTGTGAATAGGCATATCTGCTCCAATAAGTATTAGAAGAATACAATTTCATCAAAAATGCAATGGCGTGTCGCTCCACTCTACTGAAACTTTATATTACCAAAAGGCACACTCATTAGTGTTCAACCTCAACAAAAATTTACTCAAAAACAGGTGTATTTCAAATAGATCCTATGGATACTCCCCCATCTAAAATTACATGGCTTGACAAACACTTATCTTATTTGATGCAGACCAATGGATCCTCTGTAGAGGCTTTCAGAAAAAAGCTAACCAAATGGGAAGCACATAATATTCTTAATCTGGAATCCCCCAGTGCTCACCCTAGTTTAGAATGTAGCAATTATAAAATAACTATATTTAAATTTTTATAGATGGAACATAAGTTTTTGGACTTCCTCATTAAAATAAATCTAAACTCAATGCCAACTCACTGGTCTTTGCACCACAAGAAATACTTCAGGAAAATAAACCCTCTATGTCACAACTCGACTACCTTATTAAAACTTGTAGGCTTTCCAAAATATAAAAAACATAATTGTGCACAACTGCCCAATTGATCTATATAGAATTCTCAATATCAAAGATTGTATAATGTCAAGGGACTTCCCAATTATAAGATTATCCATTTTTCTCACTTATTCCATGTGGATTGCAAAATGCAAACAAAAGTTCACCTACCCCTCTCCCAAGACAGAAGACATTTTTATAGAGACTATGAAGAATATACAAAATAGGGATAAAGTCCTTGCCTCAAAATTTCTTATAAAAAACACCTGGAATCCCTTCATCTTCCCAAACATACATATCCAAGTGTGAATAACTAATTATGTAAGCAGGCTTACAGTAACTTTCATAACAGACAAAAATTTGACAAGGTTTCCTGGATGTCTCATTGTGTAACATAATGTAATGTTTAACAATAAATAATTTTTTAAAAATGCATATTTATCTCTATATTCAAATATGCACCTATTCAACATACTCATAACAGTAATAAAAAAAACATTTACAGTAGTTTTATCATCACTCTGTAGCAACTTACTATGGGGTAGGAAAACTGTAGTCATTTCAATCAAACAACTGTTAACCAACTATATAGAATGGTCTAGGGCTACACACAATACGTATATTCCACACACCAAAAATAATAAACATACTGGCAAAGAGTACTACATGGTTTCAGCACCTACAAACTCTCCTTGACATAATATCTAGAGATCGTCCACTCCAACTTATGGATATATAGTATCATTGGAACACTCAGCACAAATCAATGTTGGAACTATAACACTCACATGTGATAGCAAATACACATACTGGCAGACATTCAAGTTGATCAACCCAGCCACAAGCAAGAAGACCTATGGCCCAATGCTGGGAGTAATTAACAAGCAACTCCTTAAAAACTTCAGAAAACTACTTGAAACTAAAATATGTAGAGGATCTCAGATTGATCCTGCTACTTACCTGCATATACATGTGCTTGGTGACTGCTACAGAAATACTTCATTACTATCAGTAGAGACAGCTCTTATTATCACATCCCAATGCCTCTTTTTAACATTCAAAATCCTATACCTTGATTGACACCTCTTAATTATCAAGTTTCATCAATATATCACAGTAATAAACATGGTCTTTGTTTATATTTTGCCTAGTCTTACTATAGTTACTTGTATCATTCTGACAATCACTTTGCTGTTCACTGCTTTTCCTCACATAACTATTTTAATATGAACTATACTACTTTAACTTCAAAATGGCTTTACCTCTTAGATTTTCTACTTCTGAATGTTCAGGATTTTGTAGCATCTCATTCAGAAACATTTCATAAACAGCAATATGTTACATTCATAGACATTTGTTTTCACTCCACCATGTTTCATCACCTGAATGACCTCAAACTGAATCCTACTCCATTCTCTGATCACTCTGCACAAACTCTCACTCATAACTTCATTGACTTACACACTACTTGAATTCACCTTACTAAAATAATCTGGAAATTTTCTTCCTTCAGCTACCACTAAGTTTCTGTTTTCTGAAATTTACATTAAACTGAGCAAACTAGAATATATAGCTATAGATCCAGTTCAAAAATATATAACTTTCTTTAATGTGTTTTATTCTTTAACATTCAACATTTATCACATTGCTGTCTTTCCAGCTTCTTATCTGTAGGCACTCCCTTATGAATTGCATATATGCATTGTCATGGATAAACTCACTCATCACACAGATCACCACATAATTAGCTTAGAGTATTTTTTCACCAAGAAAAGAAAAATTATCTTAATCATCAGCAGATATATATATATATAGTGACATTACTTTTCATATCTAAAAGTTTGTAGGCCAAGAATCAAAGATTTTAATTACAGCTAGAATCGAATCATATGAGGGCGCCACCAGTAAATAACCTGGAGCCACGAAAATAGAAGAATCTTATATCGTGGCTGTTAATTTTTATACATATGACAGATCTAGCTAACCTCCCTTTGCAATCCCTTTTTTTTATATGCATGTATACACTATGGTCATATTTTATTATCACATGCAAACACTAAAAGAATGAATACGAATACTTACATATGTTTCAAATAATACTCAGCTTTATTATGATTTTTACTTCACTTTTATTCAAGACCCCAGATAGAAATACATCCTTAGCAATCCCTCAACATGCCTAACATTATCGTTCTTTTTCTCACTCTCTCTTTTTTTTATATATATAAATAAAAAAACTTACAAAGGTGAAAAGTAATATATATTTTTCATTCTCGAAGGAACATGCACTCTTACTTATATATCAGTGCAGGGACTAAGCAACTTACTATTAGGAGATAATTATTGTACTAAACCCCTCCCCTCTCTTTCAATATTTACTCCACCCTTAAACTTTTCGTTTGCCTTTTTAAATCATTTCTATTTTTAATCTCCTCTATAGTCTTAAATTTCGTCAAAAGTTATTTGAAAAAAAACCCTCAAAACAAAAAAAATTTAACAAAACATAAACAAATTGAACAATGTTATTATACGTATTATAAATATATATATGACAAAACCCCTTTCTATTGTCGCAACGTATAGTTCATGACTGATTCGATACAATCCTAATCAGATATGTTTTTTATGGATCAGCAATCAATAGTTCAATTTTAAAAAAAAGTTTATATTACCCTGATCGATCAGTGTCCATACACATTCCTTGGGATTCTTTGGGAGTTGATTCACAGTAACACATTTTGTCCTCCGGCTTAACTTCGCTTTCTCTTCGGTGGTTTATTGGTGATGAAATCCAGAAATCAGCTAATGTACCGGTTGGGATTTTAGTTGTTTAGCCTTCTAACATTTTTATTTTCAAAAAAAGTTATCTTCTGTTATAACAAATTAATAATCCCTTTAATCTATATGTTTGTCTCTTATTTATAGTCCTTTTTCTATTGTCCTTTTATCTGATCATGTTCCCAGCCAGTGGTTGAATTTTTTTAATTTCTTTAGATTTTTTAACACCTTCAAACTAGAAGCCATGACAATAGAATTAATTCTTTTCTCTCTTTCCCCTACCTTTTCAGATCAGAAAATTTAATTACGAAATTAAAATGTAAAGGTAGCTATGATGTGTAAGCTGTGTTTAAATTAGTGTCCTGTGAATATTTTGTTATGTCTAATGTAATAAATGTATTTTTAAAATTTATTAAAATGTAGTTTTGAGTATTTTTCTGTGTGAAACTCTTCTCTTTGGTTCCACAAACCCACAAAAAGTTAATAAAATGTATATTTTCAGATCATATAATTATAATTCTCATGATCCAAAAGTTACTAATAATTAATAATAAAAAAAAAAGATATCAATTTGTTTTAATTAACATTTTAAGTTGACAACTGTTCATTTAATTATTGCAATGGATATATCCATTCATAATTCAGACTGCACAGTATTAACTTATTATCAGAGTTTAAACATTGTAAATGAGGTATTTTATCTGTGTTGTTTAGGATAAGAGAGGGAAATGAAATGTACCCTTTTCCCTTTATTAGTTGAATACCATTCTAGGTAAAAGGCTGTAAATATTCTGAATTTATTTACATGATTTTTTTTATTAGATAGTTGTTCTATAAATTAAGCATTTTCTTTGGTAATCTATATGACTATTATTATGACATTAATCAGATGCATTAGCTTGTTAGGAAGCATATGTACTTAAAGCCTGCTAGAATGTCAGTCATTTGCCTTGCAACACTCTACCATTAAAATATTTGATAAAATACCAGAAAGAAAACCCTGAGATTTTTATTTTGCATTACATAAAAGGCTCATTGCTGTTCGATCATATTAAGGGATAATATTAAACCATACACTAGAGTTTGTTAATTACAAGAGTCTATTGAAGAATACTTTTGGAAAGTGCAAATATTCATAGCTCAGAGATTTTGATTGAGATGAAGGTGGAAATTTACTGTATTCTAAATTATTTATGAGGGAATGATTGAGTGGTTATCTCTTCCCAAAATTATATGCTTTATTTAGAGTAATTTATATTATTAGAGTTAAGCTCTTCCTTGGTCTTAACTGTATATCTCTTTAGCAAATTCTTTAAATGTAACCGACTACTGAGCTTAGTCTACTTATAGTCCTTATTGTTATTTGTAAGAGTCTCAGTCCAACCAAAGATATTGTGTAAAAGATATTTGCCCAACAATCAGAACTTGTTAGAGTTTTGTTTGAAATATTTCTATAAATTAGGGAGAAAGAGCGATGATTATTATTAACTGAAAAGTTATTCGATAGCATATTTTTTAATTATTGAGGTTATAAAAATGAACACCCAACTATAAGGCCATCGAGGTATTTAGTTAGAAAACACACAATATTAATTTTATTGAGGTTACAATATATATATATATATATATATAAATATTATAGACAACTATATTTGAAATATATATATATCAACACAAGCTGAAAATTTTGTTTACTGATTTTTATAATGCTCAAAAATTCGTGATAGAAAGTACCGAAATATTGACAATATATACTTGGTCTAAATAAATATTGGATATGAACTTATTTTAATATTACTAAGGATGGTTAAACTATTACATGTATTAATATAAATAATTATTTTTTATTTTAAATATTTTACTATTACTAAAGGCAGTTAAAATATTACATATACTCATGTAAACAACATAGAAATTGATATAACACTACGATACTAGCCAAACCAACACAATTTTACTAAAATTATTTCACAACAATGATTTTATCTTTTAAAAAGTAAGACATCATTATTACTCCCACTGACATTACTTCTCCTGATGGCAGGCACAGGTCATGGACCTCACTCATCGCCAACATCCTACAAAAAACTGACTTTGCTTTACGTTCAATCCAAGACAAATTGAAGTACTGTGAGGTTTTCAATTGGACTATAGATGCCTCCATTGTCTCTCCTACTTTCCTCAAACTTACCAATACTCAATTAATCTTCCAATTCAAAAGATGGTCCCTTGAAGCAAAATTCCTTGATTTCCTCCTCAAAATCAATCTTCACTCTCTTCCCACTAATCATGTTTTGGTCAACCATAGGGGTTTGTCCAAGATCTCCTGCCTATGCCCTCTCTGTAAAACTGACAATGAAACCCTTTAACTCTTCTTACTCAAATGTTCCTTTTTGCTTGGAGTTAGACATGTCATCAACTCCTGCCTTTCCTCACACAAGAACACCCATCTTCAATCTCCAAAAGCCATCAAAACAGGGGTCTTTGCAACTATCAGACTTTCAGATTTTCTCATCTATGCACTCCGGCTGCTCCAATGTGCTATTATTTTTGACCAGAGAGTACACTCAGTGAATCAAAAACTATTGGACCTAACTCACTTTCTCAAAACTAAAGATACCAATCTAGCCCCACCTCCACTCCTTACAGATACCTGGGCCATCCTCAAACTCCCACTTACTCTGCCTCTGTCACAGGACTCATTCACATCAGTGCTTGTGACCCATGTGCTTGCTCACTCAATGAGGACATGCATCTCAGACTTGCAACCAAAGCTATTCTTGGCCTGGGCTAAACACAATGTTCACATCCCTTTCCCTTTTTTACGTATCCTTCCCCTGTCATCATGCTTCTAAATTTTATTTTATCATGTAATTACCACTTTGTAAACCTTTTTTTAAATTATATTTGTACCTGTTTTTTTATGAATAAACTTTCGTCTCTAAGAAAAAACATCAAGTAAGTCCTTCTTAAATTAATAGATAAATCCATGGTTGTGGAAGAATTTTAGTAAAATATTGTTGTTTTGGCTAATATCGTAGTGTTATATGAATTTTTGTTTTATTTTTAATTGCTAGTATTTTTTATTTATCAATATGAAACCGAATTTCCAATGAGTTTTATGGCATAAAAAAGCTATATACAATATATAATTCTTTGAAAGATTCATTTATTTTCTGTTCAAATATATATCATCAGACTTTATTATTTATCAACATATACATATATTAAATTTATAATGAAAGTTCTTCCATGTATTAAGTTAAATTTTCAACTATACATTAATTAGGCAATTACCAATTAAATAATAGTCAAATTAAATAATACAATCTAATAATTAACAATAGAATTTTGTATATATTTGATTAATTATATGTGATGGTTGCCTAGCTACACTATAGCTGAATTTTTTATTTATCTTACTGCTTAGAAAAGGCATAATTTCAATGTTTTTTAAGACTATGAAATTCTTTAATTTAACACATATATGTATAAAAACAGTATTATAGTAGCATTTGAAAAGATTGTATTAATCATCATGAAGATAAAACTGTTTTGCTATCAAAAAGATATTGACGAGAAAAGTTTATAACATGCAAACCAAGATTAAAAGTCTATCCTATGAAAATAATATGATATAAATTTAAGTTTCTCACTGAATATCAGCTTGATCTCTGCTCACGTTTGTAAAAAATATCTTTATTAATATATTTCTTTAGCTTGCAGTCCTTTACAATTTTTTTTAGTAATAGTCCTTGTTCCAATATACAGAAATGAACTTAGATAATATGTCTTATATATGTTTTTATCCCTAAAAATCTTCATTTCAAATATTTATATTTACATTTATCCATAAGTCTGTCCATCTATCTGTTTATCCAACTTTCTATTTATTCATTTATTTATATATATAAGTATGCTATATTATAAACATAAAAAATATCATACTTACTTGTTGTAGGTGTTTCTGTGCTTGTTGTAATTTCAACTAAATTATATATATATATATATATATATATATATATATATATATATATATATATATATATATATATATATATATATATATATAGTAACATAATAAATATGATCAATGAGAAATTCAATTGTATATTAAAATATCAAAAATCCAAATATTCCTTGTAACATAAATAAACTGATCAAAAGGATTATAATATATATTATTTAGCCTAATAAACGAAAAAGAATTGCAGCTTTTATTTTTATATCAAAGAGAAAAGAATTAAAATATGCAATTTGCTGAGCATAAGCTATTAACAAAAGATCAGACTGAGTTATCAATCATATTAAGGGTCATTTGATTAAATAAAACATATTTCTATAATAATATTTCTAAAGATATCATCATATCAATAATTATAAACAAATTATTAAGAACCATCACTATAACTCAGGAAATAACATCAAGTGGGAGAGTATACTGGTAACTCAATAAAATATCTTTTCAGGTATACAGACAGTAGATTTTATCCCCTTTCATTTCTTGATTTGATGTCAAGTGCATATTTAAACAAATAACAAGTGAATATGGTCTAGCAGGGCGACACTAGATTATCTGAATCTAGACATAATTATATCTTATAACCTTTTCACATGTACCGGGTTTGAATCCCTTTTTGGTACTTTATTTCTAATAAAAATAGAGGACTTTGCTTTTTAGAGCCACATCACTGTACGCACTGATTTTTAGGTAAGCATAAAACATCCTTAAGCTAAAGCAGAGTATATAAAATTCATTAGACAGAAATCATTTCTTAGATCTTAACATAATAAATGTGTTTCAATATTTTTTTACAAGATTTACTAGCTCAGATTATATTATTAATTTAGGATGGCAATTCACTCATCCTTGCATGAAATAGATGATGGGATGGTAGTTATGATAATTATTCAGAAATCACTAAATCAATATTTATTTATGGCCTTTAAACATTTAACTAGCTATTTAATTAAAACGTTGATGATGATGATGATAATGATAACAATAATGGTTTCAACCACAGCTTTAGGACTAAGCCTAATCCTAAACCTAATTTTTATAAAGAAATTCATAATTATTGCTTAATTTTAGTATATCTAATTGGAACTTAAATAGCTAATATTCACCTTGATGATGAATGATCACACTTAATAAAGACTTCTCTTAATGAAATATATACGCCTCGTTTAATAACATAAACTAATATTTATTACTGCATTTCTAACATATACATAAAAGTTTCTAGACATACATGAAAATTTATATGGATAATAACAATAATTGATTATATTGCAATCTTCCGATTAATTTCCAGTTCTTTCCCCTTTCCCATAAAAGATGTAATGTATATTAAATTGGGTAACCGATTTGTTAAAATTTTCCATCCACAAGAAAAGTATTTCATAAAAAAAAAAATATTCACTCATTGGCACACATACTTTATAATCTAACATGTAAAGCAGAATGATAAAAAAAAATGTTAGTAGAAGTGAAAGAGCAAGATTTCCAGAACAAGTTTTAAATTATTTTTCTCCCCCTCCCTTCTACCCTCTGAAATGCTATACTTTAACTTAAAACAAAAATCTAATATCTCTAACTATTATTTTACATTCACACACAATTACATATATGCAACAAGTATTATTATATTATGTATGTGTTTATCCCCGTAAAAACCAAAATATTATTTAAAACCAAAATAATAATACAAAAAAAAATTATTTTACACATTAATATTTCATAACTGTAAATTAATAAACAATCATAATTTTGGTACATTCAAAATAATTTATGAAGCTCAAGGTTATCATTAGTAAGAAATTCTTGGTTTTAATCGATCTGAATTGTCTTTAAAAGTTCTTTAAATAAAATATACCACTTTATTGCTAAAATTTTATTAAGACTCTGATATCATAAAGAAAATAGATATAAAAAGTCATATTACTGATCCTTTGTTTTGTGGCAAACTTTCAAGGGTTCAAACTTGTCCTGTTACATATTTATACCTTTGCAGCAACAATTTACATTTTCTTTGGAACAATCTCTTTCTTGAAGATGATGATGATTCTAATACGGTTATTTGCTTTAGTGGCCTATTTAGAAATCCTTATATTAATTTTAAATTTTTCCTGTTCAGAACAATTCTCATAGTGGATGAAATATAGCAGTTGTCTTCACATTTATAATTTTTCCTAGGTTTAAACTCAATCACTGGATAATTAATTGGCTTTGATGATTAATATTTATCAGTAGATTAAACCATTTTTCTGATCTCCTTCGAATGCAGGTGATTGCTTTCTTCTTTCTATTTAAAACATTTTATCTCTCTTAGTCAGTTGAAAGGTGTAGAATATTATTTTTCAGACAAGACATCTTTTCTTTCCTATATGATCTGCGGCTCCGCAATGGTCATGTAAAAGATGAGACACATATAAAAAATGTTCTACTTCACCATTCTTATATCTTTAACCTCCAAAATTCAATATATAAAAAAATGACTTGAAATTGGGAATTTTGGTAGAGTTGAAACGCTTGTCTTTTCTCTTCAATATTTTTAAAAGTCTCTATAATATAACAACTGATTTTCCAGACTGCTGTTATATCCAATTTTTTCTATTTTTGACCACCTCTTTTAATTAGATTTATAACTTATTTTCAACCAAATTGTTTTTTTAGCTGAATAGTATGAAAAATCTCACTATCCCACTTTTTAGACAAACTTTTGTTTCGAAGGAAAAAATAGACTTAATCCTTTTTTACACCTATGTAACATCTCAAATTTTGAGCTTCTTTCTTTTGATCTTAAGATGAGACACTTTTAAAATTAGAGTTCTCACCAAGCTTAAACTCCAAAATGACAAACAATCATTTATAATACAAAAAAAATTGTTGAGTAAAAACAAAAATAATTTAATAGATTTAACCCTTCTTTTTCTTTCAATATTTAATAAATGTTGATATATTTATGTGATACACACACACTTTCTCATTCAAATCATATATAAACTGACATATTAAAATAATCTGAATGCTAGCTTAGTAATTCTAACCTTAATATTTAAAATTAAATCCTTAGCTTTTAAATCCAAATTACAATTATAGAAAAGTAAAATAGAAACAGAATAAGATATTAGAATTGATCAAGCATGGGTTAGTTTTAAAGAAAGTTTAATATGTGTGATTTAAAAGTGACTAACTAAATAGCTTTTATAACACACACTGCCTATATATATGTGTGTGTGTTATAACTCGATTATGTGTGTACCACTCTTTTTGAGATTTATTAACACACAAACAAATAACGAATATAACTGTTGCTCCACTCTCTTTCTGTCTTAAGCTTGTAGAACTGGATCTTGTAGGGTTTAAACTTGGATACCTTACAACTTCATTTTTTTTTATAAAAATGTGATGATGATTTTTGTTCAGCATTTTCTTTTTTGCACATTACTACAAATTTAGCTACTGACTAAATTGTAATGGCACAATATATATATATATATATATATATATATATATATATATATATATATATATATATATATATATATATATATATATAATTCAAACAAATTAATTTAACACAGTATTCCAAATTAAATAATATATTCTTTATTTTAAGTACTTTCTATTGTTTAACTGACAAACTTTATCATCCATTTGTATTAATGGTTGATAAATATTCTCCATTAAACAATCAAAAGTACTTCTAGGAAAGAATATATTATTTAATTTTGAATACTGTGTTAAAATAATTTGTTTGAATTTTTATTATTATTATATGATTTAAAAATACAGGCATTTAATGATTATATATATATGTATGTATGTATGTATAACACAATCATACATAGATGTGTATAATGTTAAAAAGATCATTCAAATAGTAAATGCGGTTGTAGAAAATGAGACACAGTCCTGATAGTCATCAGACAATATGATAATATGGTCCAGTGACTATTGTGGGTATTGCATTTACTATAATAGCATTTACTATTTAAATAATTTAATGTTAAATATATATAATAAATGAACTACAAATTGACTAAATATAACAAACAATTCATGGATTTTCTGCATACTCATTTATACATAAATGCATTATGCTGAGTAAAATACCAAGAACATTGCATTATCTTAAATTATTGAGCTTATGAACCAGGATATAGCCAGTCATATAAAAATAATATGCTTTACATATTATTTATAATCTATAAATAAATAATAGAGAATATCATTCAATTCTAGCTAACCATATATCTACAATATTAATAAAAAAAATGTTTTATCTGCAAATATTTTTTTCTGCATTTTTCAATGTAAATGAAATCAATTTTAACTTTTAATTTGTATCACATATATAGCAATATCTATTGTTTAGAAAACAAAATAATTACAAAAATAGCATGTACTAATTATACCATGTATGACGATTATTACAATAAGAAAAAAATATATACTAAAAATATGTACACATGCTAAATAATTTTCCATTCATTTTTAAATGACCAAATATTATTTAAATTTATTAATGCTTTATAATGTAACTAAAACAATTCTGATGGCAGCTTGAATAAGTTACATTGCAAAAATGCACAGTCAAAAATATATAAATGTACAAGTTACTATGTGGTGTTGATGCTACTAGTTATAATATAATTGCCATAATACAGTTGAGCCAGGTTTAAGAAATTAACCGAAAGTACTTCTGCGGATTTAAGGATTGTTTATTTTAATTATAATTACAATTTTGTTTTTCATTAACAGACATTTTATTATATATATTATAACGATCGAAATGAAAATGAAGATCGAATCTAATCGCAAACTACGATATCTGCTCTACAAGGCGCCATCTAGGCATTTAAACCTAGAAAAATTTATAGAGTAGGCAGATACGTGCTGTTAAGATTCCACTTTATTTAAATATTCAGATCATTAGCCCAAGTCACTAGCTCAGTGGAGTAGCAGAGATAATAAAATATAAATTTTATATCTTAAATATAAAAGAATAAAAGCCATTGCCAGAAATTAACACATAAAAATATTTATTTACACACATATAAAATAACATTTAAATTTTGAGGAATAAATTCAACATTTTAGATTTTTATATTAACTTTTAATTTTACATTTAACTAAGTTTCAATGAGTTTAATATTTTATTTAGATAGTCGAGTATGAATAGACTACATAGATCTGCATTTGAAAAGAAAATATTCTTTCCTGATTTAACCTTAGACAACAAATTTTGCAATCAAACTGGCGCCAATCCATCTGATACATTTATGTATTCAATGTAGCATGAAAATACGACAACACAAAATACTATACTGTCAGGAATGTACATCTGATCAGTGAGTAGAATTAGAGAAGACATTGTCTCTCCACCAACAGAAATGTTACATCTGTTGGCAAGTAGAACAATAAACATAAAACTCCATAGGAATGGACTGCAATCCTTTGCCGTCTTACAAACCCATCCATAGGCAAACAGAAGGTGTGTGGCATATATATATATATATATATATATAATCCTGCCCATAGCGGATCTCATACTACATCTACAATTACACAAATATATCCAATCCATTGAACCAATTCAACTACGAAATGAATAACCTAAGATTACCCTCCCTTAATATAACTTTACAAAACTATATAGTCATTCACGCCCGACTTAAATTTAACATTTGAATATGTTGGCACAGATTATTTTTATACAATTTGTTTTATAATGTTGAGTATAGATCGGCTGCACAAATTCCACGGTCAAAAACATCCAAATTAAACACAATCGATCAAAATACAAAGTCAATCGATAACATCAATTGCTGAGGGAATACAGGAGACCCTTTGGTGTTCATCATAAGACACTGCAGTGATATCATTGACTTATATATTCTAATCGACTGTGAAAACCACAACATAATCAATCGCTAACGAATCTCTGCAATGTCTATACCCAACTTAAATGTAATGCATTTAATAATTTCTACAAAAAATATTACTACAAATAATAATAATAAAATGGAAATGATTTTAGCAAAACTTAACTATATAAATTTAAACAATCAATTATTAATTTGAAAATCAAATAAGAGTTCATTTTAAAATTTAAATTAGCTGAATCTTTAAAAAAACATTGACGAAAGTTCTTAATTACTTTTTTTGTTGTTGTTGTTAATTTGTAAAGTTCATAGCTCATGGTAGAAGAGTCCAGGTTTCTGTTTTTAATTCCCGTGATGCCTCCTTTGGAAGATAATGTTCTGGAGATGGCAATAGCTGGTTCAAGGTATCACAGTCTTTTCATTTTTTTTTATAGAGAGTGGTATGTGTGTCCTACCACATCTCTCAAACACAAAATGCTGGAACTGTCAGAAAAAACTGTATTTCCCTTTTTATATTATCCACATGGATTCAATCAACAAAACGTCACTAATCCATCACTTTCGTTAGGATCCGAGCCAAGGCTTGGTGCTTACATTGGTCAAGCTAATTTCTCTTTATTTTCTTATCTATCTTTCATCAGATCATTTTAATTATACCATAACCCAAGGCTAGCTTGCTTTTCAAACAATTTATAAACAATCATTTCCATTTACAGATTACAAGAATTAATTAATACCTGTTTTTAATTTTAAATCTTGTACTTTTTTTATAAAAAAGTACGTTCAAATACTTATTTATTTGTTTGTTTTTTTTTAAATATTTTTAAAGTTTGGCATCTGTGCGAATGTATATACATTTAACAAACATTTTAATTTTAGCACTTAGTTTTTTACTTTTATTTGCGAACTTTTAAGTTTTTATTTTAAATTAATGTAACGACATATTTATATATCATTACAATATATATAATGTTATTAAAAAATTTATAAAGATGTACTATGTAAAATCGAAAATAACAAAACTCTCTTTTTTGTTGATCTTATATCCTGCTTAACTATAGATGTCTTTGTATGAGTTCCTAATTGTACCCGCTCTTTTACAATAATTTAATAATATAAGGTTTCTGATTGGGTGAAATTTGAAAGCATCATAACCCAATCAGAAAAATCATTTAATTGTTTAAAATGTCTCTTGACCATCGGTGCAATTTCCACCCTAGTATAATTTTGTTGTTATACCCAATTTGTATTGCCTGTAATTCATTGTAATTTAATGTATCTTGATATCTAGTGAACACTACATACAACTTCCCTTCCTTATGTCAATTATGTACAACTCTAATAATTATTGTCATCCAATGGGATTATCTATGCAATCTTCCTTTTGTATTATTCTCGATTTATCTCCTTGCAATTATGATGCTCTCTTGAGTTGTTATATTGTAACCCATGAAACCCATGATATGTAATGCATGTAGATCAGCTGCAATTTATTTGTGTATTCTCAATCATGTACCTTTTAATTACTTCATGCAATATTAATCCAAAATAGATTATTATTGCATGAAGTAATTATATATATGTTGTAAAAGATGGCTTACAACTAACCTTCACACCTGGCCCAATTTCTTTCCCAGTATTTGAATTCAGACTGGGTGGTAGGCAAATAATTTATCCTACATACACCTACTTATATACATGTGGTGTATACATATATAGACATGCATACAAATTAATATGTTTGAGAAATTAATTTTTTTTATCTATCTATCTATCTATCTATCTATCTATAGATAGATAGATAGATAGATAGATAGATAGATAGATAGATAGATAGATAGATAGATAGATAGATAGATAGATAGATAGATAGATAGATAGATAGATAGATAGATAGATAGATAGATAGATAGATAGATAGATAGATAGATAGATAGATAGATAGATAGATAGATAGATAGATAGATAGATAGATAGATAGATAGATAGATAGATAGATAGATAGATAGATAGATAGATAGATAGATAGATAGATAGATAGATAGATAGATAGATAGATAGATAGATAGATAGATAGATAGATAGATAGATAGATAGATAGATAGATAGATAGATAGATAGATAGGTAGATAGATAGATAGATAGATAGACAGACAGACAGACAGACAGACAGATAGACAGACAGACAGACAGACAGACAGATAGATAGATATCAGTATAAACATACCTATAAACTAATATGTTTGTCAATTGGTAGAAATTAATATAAACTAATATGTTTGTCAATTGGTAGAAATTAATTGTTTTTTATTTATTTCATTAATTAATATCATTAACTAAAATACTAATTGACTTATAAAATGGACATGACAAAGATTAAAATAGGTATGAGGTCAAAATTATTGTTAAATGATCGAGTTTGGAATAATGAAGAGTAAATAAAAATAATAACATTAATAATTTTTATAATTTGTGTTTTTTTATTAAGTTGTAACAATATGATTTTAGCTAGCACAAGAATATCTATCAGTGTCTCACTTTACTTCTGATTTAAGGGCAGAACAGTTAAGACATGAAAATAAAAAGTTTTTTATTTTAAAACTAATCTAAAGTTGTTGTTTTTTTTTAAATTTGGATAGAAGAAAACTGGAAAGTTAATCTTTAATTCATAATTAGCAGGAATGAACTAGTGATTCAATTTATTCTGCAAGCTAAAATTCATTCTTATGGAAATGATACAAAGAAAATGTGAAAGTACTAGAAATTCACTGTTGTTTTTAAAAGCTATTTATATATATATATCTAAACTACAATAACTAATAGTCAATTATAAAGGAATTATTACAATGTGGGTGAGATAAAGGACCAATGCTGTGGGACCTTCCAAAGCTAGCTTCAATGTCGTTATGGAATTATGAATTATGTAATTTGTGAAGATTATAAAATTTCATAATCAAAATGTCTATTTAAAGAATGCTGGTGCACAGAAATCTTCCATGGATTTATGTACAGTCAGGAGAGATATTTCATATGTGTTTGATTTAATCAAACAGCATGAGATATATAGATATCAACAGAGTTGGTGAACGGGAACATTATCCATGGATATTGACATTTTTTGGACAGAATGCTTGTTTTTCTCAAGATAAATATATTTTATTTGATTCATGTGATTATTTCTTTTTTTGCTTTTGTCATTTTTGTTTGAAAGTTTATGTATTGTAAAATTTTTTTTGGTATTGTGTATTCAACATTCATTTTTCAAATTCGATCATTTGCAATTTAAAAGTGGAAGCAGTGGATGGATAAATATCATATGTTGATGTATTTTAAAAAAGGAATCATCTACAATTAATATGTATTTTTTAATAAAAGTAAATTTACAAATTCCTGAAATTCGACATTGATCCATCAAGGTGACCTCACCTCAAGTAAGGTTTTTTATATATTTAACATTGAGGGCAAAACTTGAGGACAACGAAACTATTTTGTTACTAATAAGTTTTAATATTTACTTGTAATTTTGTTTTACTTCTGAGTGCACAATTAGCCCACTGAGTAAATGGTCTTTATCTTATCTGTCATTAATTTTACTAGGACTTACACACCCTTATGTGTGGGAGGGGGGCTATATATACATTTTTTAATAAAAAATAGTTATAAATGTATTTACCCTAGCCTAAAAATATCATTCTAATAATTACATTAATGGGGTAGTTTTAACATTAGTGAACTCTCATTTTGCTTCTTTTTTTTTGTTTTATGTATATATTTAATAAATCATATAATATAATTTTGTTTATAATATACTACAAATTATTTTGTTGCTGTTATGTGAAGTCATCAAAATGAAAGAAAACTATTCTTGATAACCGAATATTTATTTATTCTATTATTTTTTGTTTGTAAATATTTATTATATATGTTGTTAATAAATTAAATTGTTTAAACCAATCTGATCTCTGTTTGATCATCATCATCAACATTATTCATTTATACCATTAGATGTTTGATCATCATCATAAACATTGGGCATTGATACCACTAGATGTTTGAACATCATCATCAATATTGTGCATTTATATCACTAGATGTTTGATCATCATCATCCACATTGTGCATTCATACCACTAGATGTTTGATCATCACTATCATATTATGAATTTACATCATTAAAGGTTTGATCATCATCATCATCATTAGGTATTGTTCTTACAAATAATTGATCATCATCAGTATTTTCCTATGTCTATGTTTAAATATAGGCATATTTGGTTAATAATTGAGTAAGTTCATCCCTGAAGAGAGCTGACTGCAAGAACTCCCTGAGTTTGAATTCTGAGGTGTAATGAGCCTAAAAAGGGAGATGTAATGACTATGCACTGGTCTAAGTTACATTGAAATATTGTTAGTAAATTATAAGTTAGTATATTGAAAGTAGATGTGATTTGGAAATGGGCATTTCATTGTAACATCCTTAGCATCCTACTCGATGGCTTAGGTCTGACAGTAGTGAGATGTGCTCCCTTTATTATATGCCATGGCTGATTATGTAACATATGATGCACCCAATTGTGTTGTTGAATCATAAATTTAGGATATGACTTGTTGTAGGTTGGTTGACACATTTCATTCAAATCATCCAACTACTTAGCCATAATCACGTTGTCGTATGGTGTACTCGGCAGTTCCGTTATATCAGGCACCATCAACTTTGGAGCAGTGGGTTCCATTAATATATATATATATATATATATATATATATATATATATATATATATATTGTAATCCTCTCCCAACACCTCACCTACCTTCCTATCAACAAATACCCAGTGGCACCATTTCTATTGATCATAGAATAAACTACTAATCTGATCTCACTTTAAATTATTAATGAGACTCTTAAAATGGTGTCATACCTTAGCTTAGCTCAGTTGGAGCCTACAGAGATCTATAAGGTGTAAAATGTATACTAGATATGGAAGGAAACATTATGATTAATAATAACAAAACATTTATTAAGTTTTAAAACAAATAAATAATTAAAATTGGTAAAGTTCTACCATTTAAATTTACAAGTCATAGTTTAACCTAATCTCCTCCCATCGTCCACATGCATTGAACAACCTATACTGTGTGATAGAATTAAAATAATGATGAAATACTGATTAAACTATATTGTATGGTAAGTTAGAGTTAAATAGAAAATAAAATATAACATTACTTAACTTTTAATTGTACAGTAATTTAAACTAAGTAACTGAATTAATGTCTAATCTAAATAATAAGGAAATATCTCAGGGAATTAATTTATTGCATGGCTTAATTTTAAATCTATACTTTCCAACAAGTATTAATTACTATTATAAAAGTAATGATACAAATTAAGCATTATCCTAAAAATGGTAGTTAGATAAATTTGATTTCAATTTATCATCTAAATAATAACTGGGTAATGAAATTTTCAGGAAATCATTAAATAATCAAACATTTCAAATGGTGTTTGCATCAAGCAAAGCAACATTATCAGATCTGAACATGTTCATCATTAACTTATGGCATAGTGTAATCATATCATATTGGATGTGTAAGTGTGTGTGTATGTGTGGAAACATAGAACTCAAATGTATGTCAAAGAAGAATTCTGGATAAATATTTTAAATAAATAAAACATTTATTACAAGATAATTAAGTAAACATTTGGTTTTCCAGTTTATGCATATACATGTTTTGGAATAATTTTAACATCAATGATTAAATAGTTTACATGAAAATAAATAACATAAAATAAACGTTCTGTATTTTATTCCAACATATGCCAACTATCAGTTCATTCTGATAAGCTTATGAACAGAAACATTGTAATACTAGCACTAAAATTGTAAGACATGAAACTAAACTTCTTGGTATTTTACCTATAAAATATACTCAAGCTATCAATCAATTGTGATAAGCTTATGGAAAAGAAACATTAGAAAACTATACTAAGATAAGTAAGCATGAAATTAACTTCTTGGTATTTTTATTTCAAATACACATACATTACCAATCAATTGTGATATGCTAATAGAAAAGGAAACCTAATTTAAACATCACATCAGAAAAATTAAACATAAAATTATTTTTGTATTTTATTTTCAATACACTCAAGTTAACAATTAATTATGATATGCTTATAAAAAGGAAACTCTCTTAAATGCTGCCACCAAAATTATAAAAAGTGAAACTAAAGATCTTGGCATTTTTACTTCAAATGCACATCAAAATAATATGAGAAGTTTTAAATCTATAAGTAAAAGGTCAAGCTATCCTTCACAAACCAAATTAATAATTCTATTAGTTAGCTACACTTCCTTTTCTTTATGCTTGCTCATTCAAAATGAGGATTAGACAGTCTGAGAGTTGATGGTATAAAATCTAACTAATTAATATATCATTTGGAAACAATGATTAAAGTTACACATTAATGATGGATTTTCTTCATATCTGCTGAATTAATATTTTTTGCATGTGACTGAATTATGCTACCTGTTATAAAATAATTAATATAACTAAATGCAATCGGTTTACTTATGAAATTGGGGTATATGTCATAATACAGATGATGATAATGGCCAACCAAGCTAAAGCACTAATTCTACTTCAGCTGTTCTGTGAGAATAATCAATTCTATCTTTATTTTATTTTCTTATCAGCAAACTATCTTACACTTGGCTATGAATAAAAGATGGGAACACATTCCACACAAAATATGAGGGATAAAAAGACTTTATTAATGCTAATCATTTAAATAACAATACACAGTGACTCCCTAACCTAATTTCTGAGTCTTAAATGTTGGTATGGACATCGTCTCATCAATGAAAAACAAGAGAAAAACACTACTTGGTTTCACATACTATAATTGATAAAATACAACTACTTAATCTGGAGTATATAATCCACTCCTGACAAATATTTCAACAAGCTAAGGGAGATTTTTCTCAATCCCTAACAATGCAATATATAATCCATTTATGACGAATATTTAATAAACTAAGGGAAAGTTTTATCAATCTCTGACAATACAATATATAACATAAACAATTTTCTTCTGCATAGCCATTTAATACATTTCAATGTAAGCACAAAAAATAATAAATTCACTCTTAAACAAATCCTTAATTTTTACACTTCTTTTTGGCTCATTTCATCATCCAAAACCAATGGAAATTATATTATTTCTATTTTCAATTCAACAATTACATAACTGGATCAAATGACAATCATGTATATAAGCATAATAATGCACAAATAATTTCAAATCACATTTGATAAGAAATACTGTAACAACATTAATTAATAAGTTATAAAAGAAATAATGAATAAATCTCTCATTTCTGACAAGTATAATATTTTAATTTAGAAATATAATAATTATTATTAAATAAGCAAGACAAAATAACTCTGAAGTGTATTTGGAATTAGACCACAAATTGAAACAAAATGTCTTGTTTAGGATAAACAACAAATCTTTAAATTTTGAGTAAAATAATTATTAAGAAATAAACCTCATAATTTCTTAAAAATTTACATATAAACAATAAATTTTATGTAACTACCTCTTCTGAAAATGAGCTGTTAACTCTCAAATAGTAAACAGATATTTTTATTTTCAAATCACATATAGAAATACATGTACACAATAACATATATTAAAACAACCACTAATTACACAGTATAATATTTCTCCATATTATACTTTTGTGAGATTTTCTTGAAGAGAGAAATAATAATCAAATAAAAAAAAATCATAAGACAAATAATTATTCTTCAAATCTATCAAATGCTAACAAAATAATACGATTACGTTAAATAATTTTACTTTTGGGAAATGTATGTATTCAAGCACAAGTGCGTGTGCAGCGCAACTGCTCCCAAAAGCTGTAATACAAATACAAATAGCTAACTAAAAATATTAAAACAGCTGAGCGCTTTCAAAGTGCATTCCGGACAATCCTACCATCGTATGTAGAGAGAGACATGACCTCAAAAGAAAGATCAAAGGGGCTTTATTTATCTCTCGCGACAGCGATGCCATAAACAGGAAGGACACGTGTTTTTCTCTATCAAAAAGATGGAATTAGCATATTTGCATAAATTTAAACGTAAGCAAGCTATGATTATGAAGGCAAGATCCTTTGAAAGCGCTCAGCTGTTTTAATATTTTTAGTTAGCTATTTGTATTTGTATTACAGCTTTTGGGAGCAGTTGCACCGCACACGCACTTGTGCTTGAATAACAAAATAATAATTATTAAAGCTTTTTTTAGCTAAAATGAAAAGTTCACTTATAGTCTGTAGGTGACACATCTTGGTCAGGTACTAAATGATGATGATCACTTGTATAATCATAAATATAGATAAACATATAACTAGTTCCTGCAGGGAAATAAATAATATTAATTGGGTCTAATTTAACAGCATTTCAAAGTTTTTAGTGATAGCTAATGAAACTCCTGGCTATATAACATATGAAAATTCTTCATGGTGATTTATTACAACATAAGTAGAGCAATAATTTATTATTTAATTCATTAGAAATGTTTAAGCATTTGTTTAAATTTTTCAAAACCCATTTACAGGGTAAATAACTATCCAGTTTATGAAATACATTTAAATTCATAGTAAGTTTATTCATATTATACTTTAATAAAAACAAAAAATCAAGTGCAAATGAGAAGTACAATAAATTAAAAGAAATTTACATCCAGTTTAATGCTCTTTGGTGTGTTCATTTATCAGCACATTTAGTAATAAGCTAATAATTCATTAACTGTATGTCATGCATTTTGTTTCTTATTTCCAGACACAAATGGTTAGGTATATATTTTATCAATAATAACAATAATGTCAAGCATTGGTGTTCAAGAGGTCAGTGAAAGCTGCTTTACAAGCAGTTGTTCTGGATTAGTGAGTTTGCTTCCCAGATGACGTTATGACACATGAGAAAAAAAACAATAAAGCATGTTAAAATAAGTTATCAGCACACATCATTTTATTTAATCTTTATTCCTTTATACTTAGCAAAATTATCAACAAAGAGTCTCTGAAATGTTTTATGAAAAAGTTCAACATAAAACTTCCAGAATAATAACAAAATCCACACATTCCAATTATTTCTTTAATGTTAGAGATTAAATCTAGGTGAATAAAACTTATAATGTAGACACACATTTCAATTACTTTCTTAACATTAGAGATAAAATTTAGGTAAAGTAGATTTGACATATAAACATGCATTTCAATTATTTCTTTAATATTAGAAATGAAAGTTAAGCAAAGTAAATCTGTAATATAGGCACACATACACATCTCAAATGATGATTTTAAATTTAAACTAGTCAATTAGAAGTAGGGAGATATATTTTTTTATCATTGTTTTATGTCTGCATATTACTTTATTTTTCTTAGTAAAATTTCCGACCTGTTTTCATCCAGAAAATTAATAGTAGTTTATACTTTTAAGCTTGAACTATGTACAAAATTGTAGTAATAAAACTTTTTATGGAGAGAGAATTGTTGAAATCAGAAGAGCCAACTTTTTGTAAAAGGAACACCATTTTATACCAGATTATTACCCAAGCATCCAAGGTCATTCAAAATTTCATTCTATGAAAAAAAAATTGCTCCTCCCATTTTACTGAGCTAATTAGTTTCAAAATATGCAAGAATCTTTCTCTCTTGGAAAAGAAAGAAAAAATCATTTTGTCTTTAAAAAAAATATTAAATTGAACCAAGAATAAAATATTCTTTATTTCCAGAGTAAAATAAAAAATAATAATTTTAACAAATCCTAACACAGCTGTTTAAAATCTGATTGGCTATCTGAGAGACAATAGTAGGTACATGTGAAAAACTAGCAATCTTTCAATTAATACTAATTTACTAACAACATGTGATTTAGACCAATGTTATTTACATACATTGCTGATAAATTATATTAACATCTAGAAAATTGTGGTGTAGTAAATCTAAGATTTCATGCTGTAATATCATAAATTAAAAACTCAGTGAGTAATAAATGAATATGTTTATATCTTCAAGCTTTCAGGCTAAGATGCTTAAGATTGCCTTATATATATATATATATATATATATATATATATATATATATATATATATATATATATATATATATATATATATATATATATATATATATATATATATATATATATATATATTCTGACCTTGTAATTATGCATCTTCACTTTTGGATAATATATGGTATAAAATAAAATAGGTTCTATCTCAGTTAATAATTAATAACTAAAATATTCAGCATTAAAATTAAAATATTCCACTAGCTCAAATTTAAAAATTCGAATAAGGTTCAATTTATAAAAATATATTAAATAAATATTTAATATTTTCATGAGACTTGAAGTGAAAATACAGGTGACAAGATAGATTATATTGAGCCAATATCCTACAGGATACTACCTCAATGGCATAAGAACACTATCCCCCTTTATTACTATTTCAAATAACAAACTCATAGTATTCTTACGACTTTAATAACTTCTACTCACTAAGATTAAACTAATAATTAAATCTTAATCTTCTATTTAATAATAATCTAGCTCGATAAAATAATCTCAGGTTCATAAAGTTTATTCTAAGTTAATAAAAATACGGTAGTAAAATATGAGAAGGGATTTTATGTCATAATCTACTACACTTAAACTAATAATAATAAATAACAATAATAATATTCTTCATGTAATGATATAATAAATATGTGGTAGCATTTTAATAATCTGACAAACATAATATGTGTGGCAACAAACAGCATATAATTTAACATAATATTGTGATAACTGATTTATGACCAATAAATAATGTAAGATTATGATTATTTAATTATAATGAATATCAATAAAATATTTAAAATTCTTAAGATAATTCTTTATTTATCTTTTGTGCAAAACTATATATTTGTTTCAGTTATTATGCATATATCATGTTTTCATGCAGTGATGTGGAGAAATAAATAACTCTCACACAAAAAATTTTTAAATAACAAAATTTAACAAAGTTTATTACTAACAATAAATAACTAAACAATTTATTTACATTATTTACAGTGGATATCCTTAACCCTTTTTATCTTAGTTTGATCTACCTGGTTATAAAAAAATAATTTATATTTCAATTATATTTTATTTAGATTTAGGACAAAATTAAAAAAAAAATGTTATTATTTGGTTTCTCATCATGGTTAACTTATTACAAGTATATTTATCTACTTTATTAGCAACAGCATTTTATCCTTAATATTATTAAACTATCTTATTTTTTTTTAAAAAAATTCATATTTAGAACAAACATTCTATAGAAAACAAAATTTTATAATGAGTATGGATTTCTCAAAATATTAAAAAAAAAATTCATCTCGCAAAGTCAAAGATGTTACACAAACTATTAACCAAAATTCAATACTAGATTTTAGTATTTATCACACAATGTTTACTAATCATAATATATTCTTCTTTAAGCCTTACTTTAATATGATATAAGTTTGATCATTAATACATGTCTGTTAATCAATAAACAAAAAATATACTATGCATATTGTTTACATAATTTACTTTGTACTATTGTATCTTAAAAAAAATTATGCAATACTTATTTTTCTCTTAAAAAAAATAACACTAAAGCATTTAAAATTATTATCACTTTTAAAAAATATCTTTGTTTAAATACCTTATTTTAAAAAATTTTATATTTTATTTCCAAAATAAATTCAAAATATATTCTATGATTCTTTTCTTTCCCTAGGATACTTTGGATCTTCAAATTTAAGTTATAACATTCTGCTCCTTATAAGCAAATAAACTAATCTTATTCAAAAACGATAGCATAACCTAAGTTCTAAATTATTTATCATTTCTTTTAAAATATCTTACTAAATGATGCAGTTACATGAAATAAAGATAGCGAAAACAGATGCATAGGATTAAGGAAGAAAGCTAGAGTATTATTCTTAACATATCTCAAAATCATGGTACAGTGCGAAGAGGTAGGACATTTATTTGCCTAATATCCTCTAGTACAGGGACGATGTTAAAGCTATTTCTTCAGCTTTATTAAAACATCAAATATTTAAAGTAATATAAACACTGTCCAATAAAATATGTATCAGTCATAGGGCTATGTTAACTATGCTGATAACCACATAAAGACTAAATATTATTTCCATTCCTTATAACATCCTATTTTTTAAAAAATACATCATCTTGGTTTCCTGCTAACTATAGTACTTCCAAGCCACTATCTCAACATTATTTCTCAAGATTTTTCTACATCTTACATCGATAAAATAACTATCTGCATTTACAAAACAATAAATAAAATTCATTAATAGTTAAACAATCTTACTATCCCATAAGAAAAGTCTGCTTACTTCATTGCTCTGTATGTTTAATCAATACGATTTACTTAGACAATATTTGAATATCCCATATCATAAAACTTTAAAAGAATCACATAATTATTTGTTATGTTGGATTATATCACTAATAAAAAAAATTAAAAAAAAATGTCGTATGCATATTTTCAAATCAATCCTATCTCATAATGTTTTTTTAAAATGTTGTATAAAATACGTTACATATAATTTAAAAAAAAAACTTTTACACTTCATTCTTCCAATTTATGGATGATCTAAAGAAAACAAAAATATACATTATAAAATTATTAATAGTTATTATTATTACCAGTAACCTTTATCTAGTCATCGTGTTCAGTAGGCTTCCTTTGTCCACTTGAGCATTGCAGATATAGAAAAAAAATTCATACCCATACACTTTATATTAAAATATTTTAGCTAAATTATTAGATTATTATATTATAAAAATTTAATATTAATAAATTAATGTTTTTATGTTTTTTCCTAATCTTATATAAAATTTTAGATTTAAACTAGGTTAACAAAATAAAAAGAATCAAAACTATAGTTACATATTTTCTTGACGATAGTTCCTGATAAGTCCAAAATGCTTATTATTTTCTCTAGAGTTTTTTAAAAATGTTCTCCAAGTGCGTTAAAGTTTAAAACAAAAAATAATTATTAATCCATTTAGTAAAATTTAGAAAATAATCCTTGGTTTTAGTATTTTTAGGACGATAATATTAATTAATCCCGTGAAGCTTCTTAATCTTCTTTACCAATATTCTCTGTGTATCCGATGCATCAATCCATCTAATTTAACTTTAAAATATTCGATAAACTTTTAAGTACTATTTGTATTTCCATGGATCCAATTTTTTATTCATCTATGTGTTCACTTTTTATCTATGTTTCCTTCCTGATACATTTAAAACTTTCGTTTGGTATTTTTTTATAAATCTCTTTTAAAATAAAAAACTTCAAATACTTTTGAACAAATCTTTTCCAAGTACATTTTAAATAATTCGAAGAATGGATATTTTAATATCTAAACACTTCTATAACATATTCTCCTGGGTTCTTTATTCAACTCTGCACTCGAAAATATTTTTAAAAAAAATGTTACCTTTAAAAAGGATATAACATTTTATTCCTTTGAATATCATACTATATAAAATAATTCATGCAATATATAATTATCTTATTACCATTTAAAAATAAATCTTGAATAAACTTATGCATAATAATGCGTCTCCAATTTTTTCATTAGACTCCGTATAATGTCCGAGCTGTGGTTTTATGTACCAAAACAGTTCTTCGGTTAAATATTAATAAAACTGTATCAATAAATATTTCAAATATTTTTACAGTATTACAATTTCTATCTATTTTATTTTGTAGTATATCCATTTTTTATTTCATAGCTTAGGTTAAACTTTTAGATAAAATACGACTGGTAAGTACTTTAAAATTAGAAAATCATATTAAACGAAATTATTAAAATATTTTTAGTTTATACTCTCTTTTGCAAAAAATATTTTTTA
The DNA here is from genome assembly GCA_028023455.1 of Epiperipatus broadwayi. Classification (NCBI taxonomy): domain Eukaryota; kingdom Metazoa; phylum Onychophora; class Udeonychophora; order Euonychophora; family Peripatidae; genus Epiperipatus; species Epiperipatus broadwayi. Next base: position 285,696 of record JAQFVV010000281.1, on the reverse strand, counting down.
AAATTATCAATTAGTTTTTTTTGCAGATAAAGTTATAAGAAATTACTAAAAAAATTGACTAAAATAAAAGATTTAAAAAATACTATCTTTTGATAGTTATAATTTACCTCTCTCCGGTTTCAATACATTTTTTAATCTCCCACTCTAACTTAGTTACAACAATATTTATCATCTGTAAGGATACCTATTTTTTATTGGTCAATTCTTACCCCAACTTGAAAACAAATTTACATATTTTCAATTTATAGCAGAATTGAATTTCAAAATTAGAAATTGTGATGTAATGAACCGAAATATTACTTAAAATATTACTTTTAAATAAATTATTATTTTACTAAAACTATTTAAACATTTAAAATAACTTTTAAAATAACCTTAAATAACCTATTTCATTTATCTATTTAATTTATCTAATTTTATTTAAATAAAATATTTAATTTTTATTATATCTGTATTCGTCTTTATTACATTACTTAAACATTACATATGATAGTTATCTTAATGTTTAATACTATTTACTTTTATGATAGGCAATAATTCCATCCAATTCTATAATATAACTTTTAAAATATCTTAAACTTTGTTATTATTTCAAACAAGCATGTGTGTGAGAGTATACATTAAAGATCACATGATTATAACTTTGACAGACGATTTTCAATCTATTTCTCTGCCTAGACTAATAAAATTGATACACTTATTATATTATATAAAATAATTATAAAAAAATTTGGAAGAACAATTTAGAAAATATAGAACTAGATATAATTTTCACCATCACAAAGTTTATTTTAAAATATACTATATTAATTTTTGCTTATTAAATATGATTATAAATTTAAACATAGCATTTATTAACTATAAGTTTTAAACTATTAAAATCGAATTTATTAAATATACTTTTAATTATTTATAGCTGTGTTATTTAATATGGCCAGCTTTTACAACCATATGAAACAATACTTAAAGCTTTATATAACTATTTTTAAATGATTTTATATACTACGTATTCTCTTTAGCTTCAAATTGTACTTTAAAGATATAATTGACTTAATATAATTAATGTATTAAAAAAAACATTCTAAATTTAAAATTTTTTAGTAATTGACTGTTATGAATTATTACTGACCTATAGAAAAGGGCACAATATATATATAAAGTTAAGTAGAGAAAAGATTGGTATCATCCTTTTGTTATCAAAATCTCTGTCATGTGTCAAGTCCTGATTGTTCTTAAGACAGCTGTTTAAAATCTGATTGGCTGTCTGAGAGTCAATGGTAGGTGCATGTGAAAGACTAGCAACATTTTAACTATTACTAATATTTAATAGTGTATTTGTCTGTTGACAATCCACTGGTCCAGTAATCTATTAATTCATTTAAATTGTTTTTTAATTGTTTATCCAAGCTATGGTTATAAAATTAAATATTTTGCTAAGAAACATATTTGGTGGTTTAATGAAGTACGTAAATGTAATATGAAGTTGAAAGATGGCAAAAGCATAAATGCACATCCATAAATGATATAGTACAAATACTAAACCAATCAGACTAAAATGAAAGTTTGGTAATCATCTTAAATCTGGGCATGGCCACCTGATGACATTGTTTATGTGTCAAAGCACATAAAAATGCCATTTCAACAGCTGACCTTATGGACTAATACAACATTTATATTGTATTAACCCCTGCAGGCCACTTTACATGACATTGCACAAAAATATTATGGCCTGTTTTGTGCTTTGATACTATTTACACATATTCGTTCTATTCATAGCTGATTACTGTATTGCTTGAAGGTGTTTCAATTGCAAGTTGGTACAACTTTTCAGATCTCCATAATAGAGTAACGTCATTTATATTTAAATAATGTTGTTAATTACTAATAATTGTCATATGGTCCCATCCTTCCCTAAGAAAATGTTAATATGTAAAAAATTGGCAAAGGGTATGTTTGAACATGCTTCAACAAAGCTCACATGCTAAGTCACATTTCAGCATAAAAAATATATGAGACCAATAAAAAGGCTGAGAAGAATGTGCAATTTTTTAACTTTTCAGAATTTTCGAGTACAGAAAGTGAGAGACTGTATCCTTTTTTCAGGCACATAATGTCCTCCCAAATACCAGACTTTTTATTACAGCTATAAAATAATAAATAAGTTCCAAATGTCCAAAGTTTGTGAACTTTTTTTTTCATTTTATTATAAATTGACAAGTATTTGGATTATCTTTTTTGCAGTGGGGTTAAAATAAATGACTACTTTTGTTGACTTTTTGTTAATAATAACAAAGTATGAAAGTCCCCCCCCAAGCAGTTTATTGTAGAAGGCAAAAAAAAGTAATTCAAATGAAATATAAATAAAAGTAAAAAGTGAGAAAAAGTTGTTGAAAAAAAAAAGAAATTATTGACTTTTTGTTACAATTATTATTTCAAGCGTAGAGGTGGTGGTTTCAAAACAATTTTTGAATCCCCAAAAACACAAAAGTTACTTTTGATTTAATAATAATAAGAAAAACAATTTAGTCAACCAAAAAAAAGTAGAACAAAGTTAAAACAATTCCCAAATAATTGTACCATTATATTTTTTCGGTGGGGTTAAAACAAGTTTTTTCATTGTGAAACAGACCAATGTTTTAAAATTCAGAGAAATAAACACAAAATTACATTACCAAAATTTGTTGGATAAAGAAAAATGTCAGGGTAAAATAAACAATGAAAATGAATATAAAAATTTGTTTAATAAAAAAAACCATGTTATAAATGAAATAAAAATTTGTTTAATCAAAAAAAGAAGACATGTTATATAAAAAAATGTTGTGGTGGCCTAGTAACATTACATTTGATTGATTTTTGTATAGCATCAATGCCCCAAGTGGCCATGCCCAGATTTCAGATGATTACAAAAAGTTTCTATGAGTATGAACCAAAAAGACTGCACTATTTACACTATAGACTGAAATATTGAAAGCAAAAAAACCATGAAATTACCTAAACAAATATCAATGTGGTTCATCACACAAATAAAACAAGCTTGGATCAACTTAAACTAAACTGTCAATTTCTGTGACAAGCCACCCTGCTTTCTATCATTAATTACTCACTAAAGAAAAATATTAAATGTCCCAAAACTTTCAAATTATATCTGTAAGTGTGTTTAAACATATTTTTAGGCCATTGATAAAAAAAAATAATTTCAGGTTATTTGTTTAGTAAGTTGCAATCATCTGTTACTGATACCATCCTATATAATTACAATTAATATTCCTGGTGCCTATCTAGAAGGTTACAATATATATATATATGAACACCTGAGTTTCATTTTATGCGATAGATAGGTTCCTCAGAAAATGCGCACAAAAAAATTGCACAAAAATAGACTTAACTTACCTTGAAGAATGGAGGACAATTACTGTAATTTTCAAAAATTGCATAAAAGCAAAGCAACAGTGTAAAATTACTTTAAAATTTGCACACAAAAAATAAGGAAATAAAATATGACTAATAGAAAACTTCAAATTTGAAAAAAATAGATAAACTTTTTTTACTTATTTATTAACTATAGTATTTAATTTTATTCAAAACAATATATTTTTATGCATAATTTATAGTATTTTTCATTTTTTATACATGTACAGTATTTTAATTATTATTGCTATTTGATGATAAGTTAGTTCATTTGTAAACTAGTAAAACATCAGATTCATCACAAGAAGAAATACAACTAGTGCCAATGTCATTTTTTAATTGCTCTTATTGTAAACTCACCTAAACTAAATGTTTTCCAATTGCTGTTGATCCTTCCGATAGCGCTAAGCAATCTAAAATTGAAATTTTTATTTCCAAATAAATTCATTTTCATGGGTGTTTTTTATTACTCTGTTAGAGTAAACTAAAAATTTAAAATAAAAATAAGAGCTTAGTCTTAGGATAATAAAAAGAGACTGACTCACCACTGTCAGACAAAATTTATTTCAAACTAACAATTAAAAATTAAATTCTTATTTTTGTCTTTAATTTTCAATTCAGTTTAAAAATCAAATTTCATTGTTTTGTGTCACATTAATTTCAGATCACATTACGTAATTTTTAAATTGTTAATTATAATTAAAAATCAGATTTTGCTTGTCAAACTTAATTGTGCTCATCGCTAAAACTCGCCTTTTAAAAATAAACTTGCCACTAAATAATTAATTGATTACATACTCTTTTTTTAAAAGCAAAAATTGAATGTGATTTAAAATTCAAAAAAACAACATGCATAATATAGGCATCTATAACGTTTGAACAGATTAGAAATTATAATCTTGTAAAATTTAATGTATGTATATAAAATAGGAAAATCCTGATTTTAAGTGAATTATGAACTTCTTTGTTGCATAAAATCTATTATAGTACTATTATAAAGTGTTGAACATATTGAAATTATTAGAAAGAAGTCAAACTCCAATAATGCACTATTACTTTAAATATGACATGTGAGTGCTCAAAATTTATAATATTTAAAGTATTAGTGCATTATTGGAGCTTGGCTTCTGATCTAATAATTTTTATTGCATAAAAGAAAACCACATACAAAGATATTAAGAAGAAACATGAACCGCATAACTTCAAAATCACATTAAATAAATCAACATAAAATGAGACCTGGGTGTTTATATTGTACCAACATTGTGTTGGCACATAATAATTTTGTTTAAAAAAATTATTAAAATAAAAATCCTTCATCAATGAAAACATAAGATTAAAAGTCTAAAAGTTTTATAAAAGAAGTAGAGTTTATTATTATTATTATTATTATTATTATTATTATTATTATTATTATTATTATTATTATTATTATTATTATTATTATTATTATTATTATTATTATTATTATTATTATTATTATTATTATTATTATTATTAATTGAAATATAAGTTAAAAGTTTAAAAACATAAATCTCTTTTATTTAAGTTAAAGAAAGAGGGAAAAATCATCTTAAAACTATATAGTGAATAGATTTCAAATTATATATGTGCATGCAACTGTAAATATAATGTATGCGTATTAAATATTAAAAATAAATGAAAGTTAAAAAATTAAAAAACACTCAACAATGGCTACAAAATTAAAAATATAAAAACAACATGTTTGCATGGCTACTAATTAAACAATCTCCAAAAACATGTAATTAAAAGATTATCAAAGGAATTTCGACAACAGATATAGCTGGAGGATATCCAAATGACAACATGTCGTATGTATAAATAGTCAATTTTTTATCGGACAGTTAGTTGACTTTGAGTTGAGTTTGAGTTGCATTTAAGTTGCATTTGAGAGAGTTATATCGGTCAGTTTATTATGTATCCAGAATCAAGAATGCAGTGTTAAAACCTTGGAATACATATGACTTTCTCTAGCCTGAAGTCCAATAAAAACAGCCAATGTACACGATAAAAGTGATACCTACATAACAACCTGAAGCCACTCAATGTCTAATTGTCTTAAAGAAAATGCCTCAAAATAATCAGCATCAAATCTCCACAAGAAAACTTCAAATCTAACCGGTTAGAAATATTTTGTTAGAAGCAGCAAACAACAAGGAGTATCCACGTTCAAAATCCTAGGTTATAACATTTTTCCTATACTCATTTCTAAAGTAGCCATCACATTTATAAAGCTCCAAGAGCCAAGTTTAAGAACTCTATAGCATACATAGATGAACTATTAATATGTGTGTTTAAAATGTTGTGTGTATTCATGCATTAGTATATTGATTTCATTGTATTTTAAATTTCAAATATTATTTAATGTTTTCTCATAAGATATTATAGTGTGTGAATTAAAATGTGCATGTGTTATATTAGTAAAAAAGATTTATAAAATATTTAAAATTACTTTAATAAATGTTAATTAAAATAAATTGTCCTTTTCAATTAAAGTTTATTTTGTTGGTCAATTCTTTTGCCACTATTTAAGTGAAACAATATTTTGTTTTTGAATTAAAAATAGACTGAGCTAGTTAAAGGATTTTTCAAGTGCTGGTTTATGGGCCTACTGCCCAACATGTTAGTTCTGAACTAGCTGGTGCCTGGGGTTTACTCTGAAATATATAAGTGTTTGGATAGTAGGGGTTTGAATCTAGCAGTCGAGGTGGGCCATGATCTGCAAATGTGATCATGTTATGTGTTGCATAACTCGATCTGATCATGGGTAGTATTGAAAGCTTTGCTATCAATAGTATTTTCAACTTTACTTGAACATGCTGGTTCATTCTCAAATATTTATAATTAAATAAGATTATAAATGTATTATAAATAAGGTTGAAACCTAGCTAAACCAATTGATAGATGAAGTGTGAGCACATTGGATCGAACCTGGTACAAATATATATATATAGAACCTGGTACAAATATATATATATATATATATTGTAACTGCATAAAAATGTGTGCCATGAAAGAATGGTTCTAGTTTAATAGCATCCCATGAATTGCAGCATCAATCGTAACAGAATAAAAATGAGGTATGCTTTTATTTAATGTCTCACATATTTGGGATCCATTTCTAACTGAATAACTATAATGACCATGGGAAATAAAAACTTACTATAATCTAAATCAAAATATAGCTCAATCGTTAGTCACCATTTGCAAATAAATAACAATATACTCTGATAACAGAATAAAATTATGTGATATACTGAATCCTGAGACTATCCTAATTATTGATAACCATTTGTAACAGAATAAAAACATGAACCAAGGCAGAACAATCCTCATTTATTAATTCCTGTGAAATGGGAAAATGAAATTAATAAACTAAATGAAAGTGAATATTAATAAATTAATACAATCTAATAGTTAATTCACTACAATAATGATAATAATCTTTGTTGTAACCTTATTAATTCAAATAGCATTTATAATGGATAGAAAGCAAATAAAATTATTACTTTGAGCTACCCTATAATATAAAGATTATTGCCAATGGATTAAAAATAAAGCAATAAAACTAAATATCACTTTCATATAAATTACAGTATATGCCTTTTATATAGATCACTTATATTAAAACGAAAATAATGACAAAAAATTAGGCAGATAAACCTTAATAGTTCTTATGAGTTAAAACACTATTTATAATAATACAATCATATACTATTATTATGTAATTAATGTGCCAATAGCTCTTATACTAAAATTTAAACAATATTTGTATTTATATTTAAACAAAATAATTCATGGATAGATGAAATAATAATTTTAATATGCCTACAAGTTTATAATATCAATGACATCTAATCAAAAATATATAACTCAATGATTAATTTCTAATTACAACTAAATAAAATAGAAAAATTATGCTAACTTAGTCATGCTATTCCACTAATACCAATATGTTTTTATTAATTTAATTAAGCCAATTATAATAAGATTAAATACACAATAATAATACAAAATCAATTAACCTAACATATCTTTTCACTTTCGCCAACTTATAATACTATAAAATGAAATCATCCTATTAGATAACATTAAAATTTATAACATCCAATCACATCAATCTATAAAATAAATGATAGATTTTTATTTGATGCTTTATCAAACCCAACTGACAAATCATATGCACTTACTCTTCAGTTTAATAAAGCTAAGTTATTACAACTTTAGACTACAATTGTCAAAGCATATCAAATATCATTAGTGTCTATTATAATCAAATATCAATATTAAAATTTAAAATTTAAACTAAATTTGCCTACATCAACAAACCTTCAATATATTTAAAGCAAATCACTGATTTGTAGCAGAATAAAATATATTGCTATTATAGCTCTATAGGTGAAGCAGATTATGATAATTGTGGCTGTATACTGATTTAATATAATATTCAGTTCAATCAATAATGAATTAAAATAAAATACATGAACATTTTATTGCAACTACCTTTACTCATCTTCAATAATTATCATATCTGTATTTCAATCAATCATAAATCAATTCGTACATAATTTCTATCTTAATATAACTGTTACTTGTTACTAACAAAATAATTACAATAAGCTTCTAATTACTTATTAAATATTTAAGAATGTCAAATCACTATTTGCAATATAAAAAGCTATACCTGTTCAAATAATAAATATCAAATTCAATACAAAGAAAATGATATGTAACTATAGTCTTTTACTTATATTGTAGATTGGAATCTGAAGAATTTAGTGAATTATGTGGTGTAATCAATTAGTGAATATCATTTCATCTAAATATGATTAAACATTAAACTTGCATTGTAAAATTGAAAGGCAACCAAGCAAGTTTAAGCATTTTTAATTAATTGATAATCTATTAACAAATGAATATAAATTAAAATGGCAAATTAACATTTAAAATCTATACATATGATCCAATTATCCTTTAAGCCATAGGTTTTTAATTGACATTCATTCTTTTAAATTAATGAAATGATTGTATATCAAACTTCACCTATAAAATTCTAAAACTAAAAATGTGTATTTATGTAACTTAGGTGTATTTTAACACATATGCACATTTCAAAACATTTCAAGGACATCTTAGTCTTCATATATAAAAAATATAGTTTAATGAAAATGAAATATACTAAAGATTAATATATGTATTTGTTCACATTGTTCTAAAAGAGTAAAACAAAAAATAAATGTTTGATATTAATTTATGATTGACAAGTAAGGAGATAAATACATTTAATTATAATCTTAATCTCCCCCATCTATAAAACATAAATTTCAATTTAGAAAATTATAATTCTCTTATACTTTAACAATGTAAAATAAATATCTCATTAATTTAAATTATATTACCATTTATATTAATATACACTATACAGTCATAAAAAATTAATAACAATTATATATATATATATATATATATATATATATATATATATATATATATATATATATTGTAATGTTCAGATTTGTATATTTGCTCAACAGACTGAGAATCAAAGTCAAAGAAAGCTGACCAAGTCAAGATAGTAATATCCTATGTCTGATCATTCCTCATCCCTCTCACTCATGCTTCCAAGTCAACCCATCGTGAATGACATTCCTGAGGTTAAACTCGATATCTCTTTATTCATGTTACAGCAACAGCAAAGCAGTAAAACATGAGACATCCCTTCCCCATCATATTATATAACTTATCTAGTGATTCATAAGGTAATGAGCAAGAATGGAGACAGACCAATTTATATTTCAGAAATTTAATATAATACTTAATAAATAAAAAGAAAAATAAAGTGTGTATAGCTGGTTCACATGCAGGTGAGTGAAAACTCAGGGTTATAAAGAATATAGCGCAGCAAGTTATGTAGGATGCTCACATGTGATTGACTCAAGGTTAGAAAACTAATTATATAGGGTTCACACACAGGTGAATGGTTCAGAGTTATAAAATCAAATCATAAAGCAATTTATAGCACTCACATGCAGATGAGTGGTTCAGGATTATAAAATAGTATCATAAAGCAATTTATATGGAGCTCACACACAGGTGAGTGGATGCTCAGGGTTACAAATGATTTAATTAGTCTATAACTTTGTAACAAGCTTATGCCATCTTCCATGCCAATCAGTAATAGCTAGAGTAATCAATTTATTGGTAACTGATAGAGATTATATTATTATTACTAAGTTTAAACTTAACTAAATAGATAATTGCATGTTATATATAACTGTTACACAGATAAACACATTAACTCAGATTCTTAATCAGATCAAATTCAAATTTACTTTCTATGGAAGATGAACTGAGATGTGGCCGTCAAATGTCAGACTCTAGTGCATTATAAACTATAGTATCAGAATAAATGTCCCTTGAATGTATTCTTAATGAGGTTTATTACTTTTTAATGATTCCCCAAACCGGTCTGCTTGTTATAATTGAAGAGGCCTTTTTATTAAAGTGAGCAGAAAAGTGGCGTATGAGCCCTTTCGAACGCTTTGGTTACTTTAAATTCAAATAAATATCACAATTGCCTAAACTTTTGTGGCATGACTTGATGTGGAAACTATTCTGATGTAGACCATTACAGATATAGCAAGAAGATATGCATATTTATACTAACTAACAACACATTCGCAATCCTAAATTAATATTTTATAAATTAATTACGTCAAAATCTTAGCTTCTTTCAGTACTACAACCACTGGTCAGTTCATAAATGAGATTATTAAGTCACATGATAAAGGTCATAATGAGAATCTGATTTAAGGCTCTCTGCATATCATCTTAATCTTTAATTAAATGAAGTTATAGCAAATTTTAAAGATTTATTAGAATTTGAAACATTAATTATATGTAGTATAAGTTCCATTTAATATCAAACGAACTGATTCTTAAATAATCTAAGATAGGGATTATTAAATAGTTCACACAAAATATTGATTCTTAAACAAATTATTCAAATATTTATCTTAAATAACTTGTAAAATAGGCCTTATTAATAAGGCAATATGTGTTCTAGATAACTTATGGAAAACCTACATTTTAAATAGCTTTGCATAAAATATACATTTTTAAATAACTGGCAAATATATTTTAAATAACGTAGGAAAATATACATCTTAAATAACATGACCAAAATCTGTGTTTTAAATAACATACACAAAATATACATTTCAAATGACTTCAGCAAAATATTTTCATTTTAAATAACTTGAGCAAAAGATGAATTTTAAATAACTAATTTTGGGCATTATAAATAACTGATTCACTCTAGCATAAATAACAGTTTTGTTTCAGAAGAGAGTTTTGCCTATATTTTTTATATTACAATACTCTGATATAATGAAAAAGTGATTACTCGCTCCCCTCCCCTGATAATTTATTAAACATACAAAACTCTGTTCTGATGAACATAGCTTAAATTAATAAACATAAAATTGAAACTAAAGATAGATGGCATAAGAATAAATTTCATAAAACGATCAAGTTATAATTTAAAAATAAAAAATGTGTTTGAATGGTTTTATAGAAACTAAATATTTATGCTTACTTAAATTATTAATTCAAGCAAGAATATTGAGAGTGCTCTAAGCTTTAAATAAATTTAATATAAACAGTTTAGTGTAACATTTAAATGATATTATGACTTACAAGATTTATTAGTTAGCTAGCTTTTCATTTAGAATGAGTTTAGTAATGGAATTTAATATTCTGCAGAATGATTTACCAGTAATCTTGATAGTGAGTTTTTCAAGGCATCTTTCTTGTATGTCTTCTCTCTGTTACATTGGCTGTGGCTTCTCTAGGTTTGAGTCTCGGTGTAGCTTTGTGAATTTACTTGGTGGCAGCTTTTCTCTATTACTTCATTCAAGGAACTCTCTGGCATTTCAGGTGTAGCTCTTTCTCACTGGGCTGGGCATGGCTGAGGTTGGTGTTTTCTCTCATCAGTAGCAGCTTGTCTGCGAAAGCAGATGGTTGTCTCTTGTCTCTATCCAATGATCGGCATTTGATCAGCTTGGATAATGGCTTTCTAGGATTCAGCTTGCTAAAGTACAGCAGAAACAGTTTTCTTATTTAAATTTTCAGCACTTGTTTTCAGAAATATTTTTGGCAGAAATAACAATAATTTTAAAGCAACAATAGGAACAAAAAAAGTAGAATTAAAATATTGATGACTACTACAGGCTCTTTTAAATTATATTTTTGAGAGTAGTTCCCTCCTCCCTTTAGTCTTGCCACATCATCTGATTACTGGTTCGAACTTGCCTTTAACTAAATATCCCCTTAGTAAAATATTTGGTATAGCTAAATCTGGACTTAAAGCTCTATTATTCTAATTTACTTCATAGTTACATTCAGAAACAAAGATATATTCCCAAGAGTATTCCAATTTGCATCATAGTTATAGTTTGGCAACAGTACTTTATGCCTGACTGAATTTTGTAATTGGTCTTAAGTTATAATTTTAAATGGGTCAAGTTTTAGCTAAAGATTATTTTAGATGAAGTGTTAAAACTCATAAACAAATTACCAGCTTGTGTAATTTTAAACAAACAATAGAACTGAAAATTATTTAACTTGAAAATTATTTAAAATGAATATTGAAAATTAAGTAAGTAATTTTTATAAATTTAAACTTATTATTTTGTTATATATATGTATTGGTACTTATAATCTAATTGGGCTTGGCCACTTGATGTCGTTCTGGCTCACCAAAACACCTAACAAATGCCGTTTACAAGCCCTTCATTATGGCTATAGAAAACATCTAATGTTTGTCTTAGCCATTAGAATGCCATTGATGATGATGTAATGCAGAAATAATATGGCCTATTTCTGCTTCGCAACAGTTATTGTGAATCCACACACTTATCTTTCGTGTACAGTTTGATATATATGTGTGTATATTTTGATTAGTATTTGTAATTAATTTAAGAAACCTGATTTTATAGTAATTTTTCAAATGGCCACACCCTTATTTAGAGAAGGTGTAATGTGTAAAAGCGTGCTGAGAGTACGTCAAAGGAATTCGGCCGAGTTCACGTGCGAAATCTCGTTTTCATGTGAAATACCATGTAGTTCATAAAAGGTCTGGCAATCTTAACTTTTTCCACAGTTGCCGAAAACAGAAGCCAAGTATTTCTGCTGTCCAATAAAAATATACACGATTTTTTGTAAATTTCTTAGAAAGCACCTATTATAAACATGTTTAATAAATAAAGAAGACATTTACATGCGTTTGTTGTTGTTTAAAAAAGTTTGAGTTTTTTTCTTTAGTCCGACTATGGTTATGATATTGATATTTTTTTATTTTAGCATTACAAATAACAGAACACTAACCCTAAAACTAACCCTAAACTAACCCTAAAACTAACTCTAAACTAATGCTAAAACTTACCCTAAACTAACTCTAAAACTAACCCTAAACTAACCCTAAAACTAACCCTACACAGTTGTTTTGTTATGCAGAAAGCAATAATTAAGGGAAAGACATTGCTAAATAGACATCGCAAAAAAAGTTCTAGCAATCAGTCAATTAATAACTAAAAAGGAAAGAATGATTATAATTTATCCAAAAACAGCGATTTAAAAATAAAAAAAAAGGTTGTCATTTACCAATAATTAAGCGAAAGTCATTGCTAAATAGACATCGCATTGTAGCAGCTTTGTCAAAAAACAGCGATTTAAAAATAAAAAAAGCTTGTCGTTTACTAAATCCAAAATTTAAATTAAACAACTTTTTAAATAAAAAAATGTTATATAAATTAAAGTTAAACAACTTTTTAATAAAAAAAAGTTATAGCAATCAATAAATTAATAACCAAAAAAAAAACAGCGATTCAATTTAAAAATAACGTGGCCCCGAACATTGTATTGTATTGTTTTTGACTGCCAATAATGCCATCTTGTGGCCAAGTCGAATTACATTATAATTACCTAAATTTTAACTACACACCATTATGTTTATTTCAGTTTTAACTAATGTAAATGAATATGCACATATATAAATATTTAAGTCTATATTTCATATTATAATTAATAAGATGATTATACATGCACATACCCTGCAATATTATAAGCATACTCAATGTTTTAAATTAAAGAAACACATGCAGTCTGAGTGCAACAAAATACACTATTATAGAATAATATTCATTAAGGCTGTAGCCTCAATCACATGCATATAAAATGTGATAGTAGAGACCTCTACAGGTCTTTATACCACAAGCTTAGTCTTGGAAAAAAATAATAGGTGAAACAGATGTAACTGTTTCATAGCAATCCATTCCCGGACAAAAAATAAGACCTTCCTTCCACCTCTATTTCTCTTTTGGTAGGTTGTGTTTTTCCCTAGTGATTCTACACAGCCTATGTAACTGTTATCTATATATATTTTTTAACTATTCTTGTCTACTTTTCTCAACTCCCTCTTCCCTTTCTCATACTGTGAGCAGCTAATATGCCAATTTCCTTGCTGTAGCACAGTTAAATACAATTAACATAACACATTTTATTAAATACACAAATATGATTGATTAAGATAACAAATTCTAATTATTGACTTACATTACTATAATTCGAGTAATATGTTATAAATAAGGTTTATATAATTAAATAAGATAACAAATTCTAATTATTCTTACTCTATAATTGAGTAATAGGTTATAAATAAGATTAAAAAAGGTGATGCATTCTAATTACTTACTAACTTTCTATAATTCACGTAATAGATTTTAAATAAATGTTTAAATAAATAAATAAGGTTAAATAGGGTAAACTAATTCTGATTATTCATAAATTGACATTAAAGTTAAATATAATTTCCCTTCACCTTTCTCTATGGGAATTTCTGATTCTGTTTACATTATGCGATTTTAAAGCATTTTCATCCACATTCCCTTTATCTGGTCTGGTCCTTTGTAGAGTGGGTCAAATTTTTGGTACTTGGATAAGGGTCTGTTATTTGGAGGCTTATCTTTCAACCAAACCCAGTTGCCTACATTGAATTTATAAGTCAGTTTTAGTTTTCTTACCCTATACTCTGCTTTCTTTATTTCCACCTTGACTTCACTAGCTAAAACTATGCTTTTCTGTGGTAGCTTTTTCCCTTCTATCCTTATCTCTTTGCTCCTTTTCTACTTTACCTACTCTCTCCTGAAGACCCTGTATCTCTTGTATTATATCTACTCTTTCTTTTGTGGTCCCTTTGTTCACTATCTCTAACTCACTTTCTAGAACTTTTACTTTTTTCTCTATATCTGGTCTTATCTCTACTATCTTTTTATATGGAAGCTCTTTCTGTCATTCTAATATTCACCCTATACAGTGAAGCATCTCTCCCTTTCTCACCCATTTTTTATTTCTCACTTTTTATACTTTTTCTTCTCTATATCTTCTTTCTTTTTTTCCTTTCAGCCTTAGCCTTTTCCCTTTTTTTCTGTCTCTGCTTTTTTTTTCATTTCTTTCTTCTTTATCTCTCCTTTTTTCTTCTCTTTCTTCTTTATCTCCCTTTTCAGCCTTATCTTTTTCCATTTCTTCTCTATCTTTTCTTTCTTTTTCTTTCCTTTCTTCTCTTTTTTCTTTTCTTTTTCTTTCCTTTCAGCCCTGTCTTTTTCCCTTTCTTCTCTATCTCTTTTTTCTTTTTCTTTTTTTCTTCTCTATCCCTCCTTTTTTCTTTCCTTTCTTCTCTCTTCTTTTTTTCTTTCTCTTTCCTTTTTTCTCTCTCCTTCTTTTTTTCATTCCTTTCTTCTCTCTCTTTCTCTTCTTTTTTCCCTTTCAGTCCTGTCTCTCATCTACCACTTCTTGCTTTTCTCTGTCTCTTTCCTTGTGTTGATTTTGGCCCAATTGCCTCTTCTATGTTCTCATTTGTGCTAACTAGGACTTCCTCTTCCATATTGTTACTACTCTCTTTTACTATCCTTCTCTCTGATCTCAAAGTTTTACCTTCATTTTCTACTTCCTTTCCTATCTGCTCCTCCTGTTCCCCTTTTCCCTCATCTTTTCTTTCTTCTTCCATTCTATTTTTATTTTATATATATTTTAGTACTATTATCTCTATCTTTGATTTGCTTTTCTTTTCTTATTTTTATTTGACAACTGACTCACTGTCTACTCCCCCAGAACTGACTACCTAATACTACCTCACTCACCCTTGTTCTTTGCACATTTTTCTTTTTTGTTATTTGCCAGCTGATACATCTAAATAATATATAATTAAATATGCAATAACACATCTAAGTAATGAAATAAATTTTCAGACTCACCCAGCTTCTGTCTTGCCACCTGAGGTTTCTTCCTTTAAAATAAAACTTTCTTTTTTTTTTTCAGTTCGCATGTATTTCTTTTTTTTTTTTGCTTGATCATTTTCTAGCTCATCCTTCTGTGAATCACATGTTGTTTCTGACTTTTAAAATTTATTTAAATTATTTATCAACTCAATTACTTAATAATTATAATACCAGATTATGAGATGTTTTATTTAATTTATACATATTTTTGTAATAATACAATGATATTTGGAATGTAAAACATAAATACTTTACTCAGGGTCATGTACTTAGTCTAAGCCACATGTTGCATCACTAACTCCAGGAAAACAAATATACCTATGTAATGGTCAGGTTTGTAAATTTTCTCAACAGACAGAGAGTCTGAGTCAGAGAACCAAAAGCTGACTAATTCAGGATTGTAATATCCTACATCTGATCATACTTCAACCCTCTCATTCATGCTTCCAAGTCACCCTTTGTGAATGACATGCCTGAGGTTACACTTGATATCTCTTTATTCATGTTCCAGCAATAGCAAAGCAGGAAAACATGAAACATCCCCCATTATATATTATATAACTTAACTAGTGATTCATAAGGTAATGAGCAAGAATGGAGACTGAGACCAATATATATTTCATAAATTTAATATAATAAATAATAAAACAAAATAAATTGGGTATAGCTGGCTCACAAACAGGTGAGTGAATACTCAGGGTTATGAAGAATATTGTACAGCGAGTTATATAGTGTGCTGACATGTAGGTGAGAACTCAGGGTTACAAAACTAATTATATAGGTTCACAGGCAGGTGAATGGTTCAGAGTTATAAAATAATATCATAAAGCAATTTATAGAATGCACATGCAGGTGAGTGGTTCAGGGTTATAAAATAGTATCACAAAGCAATTTATATATAGCTCACATGGAGGTGAGGGGATGCTCAGGGTTCCAAATGATTTAATTAGTCTATGACTTTTAATAGGCATATGCCATTTTTCATGCCCTAACTTGTGCGATGTTCTATATAATGGCAATCAGTAATAGCTAGAGTGATCAATTTATGGGTAACTTATAGAGATTATATTATTATTACTAAGTTTAAACTTAACTAAAAGTTAATTGTGTGTTATATATAATTTTTACACAGATAAATGCATTAACTCAGATTCTGAATCTGATCAAAGCCAAAGTTACATTCTATGGAAACTGAACTGGGGTGTGTGTGTCGAACATCAGATTCTAGTGTGTTACCAACTATAGTATCAGAATGAATGTGCCTTGAATGTATTCTTAATTGAGGTTTATTACCTTGTAAATGGTTCTCCAAACTGGTCTGCTTGTTATAATTGAAGAAGCCTTTTTATTTAAGTGAGCAGAAGATGGCTTATGAACCCTTTGGAATGCTTTGATTCCCTCAAATACAAATAAATGTCACAGGTGCCTAAACTTTTGAGGCATGACTTGAAATGGAAATGATTCTGATGTAGGCCATTATAGATATAGCAAGAAGCTACGCATATTTATACTAACTAGCAATACATTCATAATGCTAAATTAATATTTTATAAAATAATTATGCCAAAATCTTAGCTTCTTTCAGTACTACTACCACTGGTCAGTTCATAAATGAGATTATTAAGTCACATGATAATGGTGATAATGAGAATCTGATTTAAGGCTCTCTGCGTATCATCTTAATCTTTAATTAAATGGAGTTATAGCAAAGTTTAAAGATTTATTAGAACTTGAAACATTAATTATATGTAGTATACATTCTATCTAATATCAAACGAACTGATTCTTAAATAATCTAAGATAGGGATTATTAAATAGCTCACACAAAATATTGATTCTTAAATAAATTACACAAATATTTATCTTAAATAACTCGTAAAATAGGCCTTACTAAAAATGCAAAATGTGTTTTAGATAACTTTTGCAAAACCTACACTTGTGTCAAATACTTTTTAAATAACTGGCAAATACATTTTAATTAACTTACTCAAAATATACATCTTAAATAACATGAACAAAATCCGCATTTTAAATAACATATGCAAAATATACATTTAAAATAACTTTAGCAAAATATTTTCATTTTAAATAACTTAAGCAAAAGATGAATTTTAAATAACTTATTTTGGGCATTATAAATAATTGATTCACGCTAATGTAAATAATAGTTTGATTTCAGAAGGGAGTTTTGCCTATATTCTTTATATAACAATACTCTGCCATAATGAAAAAGTGATTACTCGCTCCTCTTCCCAGATAATTTATTAAACAGACAAAACTCTGTTCTGACAAACATAGCATAAATTAATAAACCTGTACTTAAAACTAAAAAAAGGTTGGCATAAGAATAAATTTCATTAAACAAACAAGTTATAATTTAAAAATAAAAAATGTGTTTGAATGGTTTTATAGAAACTAAATATCCATGCTTACTTAAATTATTAATGATCAAGCAAGAATTTTGAGAGTGCTCTAAGCTTTAAATAAATTTAACATAAGTTTAGTGTAACATTTAAATGATATTATGACTCATGACATTTATTAGTTAGCTATCTTTTCATTTAGAATGAGTTTAGTAATGGAATTTAATATTCTGCAAAATGATTTACCAGTAATCTTGATAGTGAGTCTTTCAAGGCATCTTGTACATCT
The DNA here is from genome assembly GCA_028023455.1 of Epiperipatus broadwayi. Lineage (NCBI taxonomy): Eukaryota > Metazoa > Onychophora > Udeonychophora > Euonychophora > Peripatidae > Epiperipatus > Epiperipatus broadwayi. The sequence goes on along the minus strand of JAQFVV010000281.1, from coordinate 267,280 downwards.
TCTCTTTTTTATATTGGATGTGGCTTCTCTAGGTTTGAGTCTAGATGTAGCTTTGTGAATTTACTTGGTGGCAGCTTTTCTTCATTACTTTGTTCAAGGAACTCTCTGTCATTTCAGGTGTAGTTTTTCCTCACTGGGATGGGTATGGCTGAGGTTGGTGTTTTCTGTCATTAATAGCAGCTTGTCTTAGAAAGCAGATGGCTGTCTCTTGTCCCTAGCCAATGATCATCATGTGAATAGCTTGGGTAATGGCTTTCTAAGATCCAGCTTGCTAAAGTACAGCAGAAACAGTTTTCTTATTTAAATTTTCAGCACTGGTTTTCAAAAATATTTACAGCAGCAATAACAATAATTTTAATAACAACAAGAGGAACAAAAGAAATAGAATTAGAGTATTGATGGCTACTACAGGCCATTTTTTATATTACATATTTGACAGTAGTTCCCTCCTCCCTTTAGTCTTGCGACATCACCTGATTACTGGTTCGAACTTGCCTTTCACTAAATATCCCCTTTGTAAATTATTTGGTATAGCTAAATCTGGACTTAAAGCTTTATTATTCTAATTTACTTCATAGTTACATCCAGAAACAAAGATATATTCCCAAGAGTATTTCAATTTGCATCATAGTTGTAGTTGGCAACAGTACTTTATGCCTTACTGAATTTTATAATTGTTCTTAAGTTATAATTTTAAATGGGTCAAGTTTTAGCTAAAGATTATTTTTAGATGAAGTGTTAAAACTCTTTAAAAAAATTACCAGCTTGTGTAATTTTAAACAAACAATAGAACTGAAAATTATTTAACTTGAAAATTATTTAATTATTACATTGTAGAGATGTCTTCCCATCCTTGCATATGTATTAAATGGATTATGTCCTGTACATGTGGGGTTCAGATTGACCTTAGGTCAACATGGGTGTGACAAGAATCTCGGCCTCAGGGTGGCCTTCGAGCATTCCATCATCAGATTTTCAATTGGATGGATGGTTGAAGAGTTGGAGTGTGTAGTAGGTTGGAGCCTGTCCATTAAAGTATGAAGATTGTCTATCTTAATATATGTCTGAGCACTTATAGTATATATGTGTGGGAGATGATAATCTGGACAAACTGATGATTGCTGGTTTAGCATGAAATACGTATATTGGTGATTATTTATCTTTTCAGCATATATGTGCTTGAGTGTATCAGTGTTATTAGATAGAGTGGAGAGTGATGAGTCATCTGAAAGTCTGTGCTCATATACCCTATATTAAAATGAATATTGAAAATTACATAAGTAATGTTTATAAATTTAAACTTATTATTCTGTTATATATATAAATTTTAACTACACACCATTATGTTTACTTCAGTTTTAACAAATGTAAATGAATATGCGTGTATATAAATATTTAAGTCTATATTTCATATTATAATACATAAGATGATTATACATGCACATACCCTGCAATATTATAATCACACTCAATGTTTTAAATTAAAGAAACACATGCAATCTGAATTCAATGAAATACCCTATAATAGAATATAATAGGTGAACCAGATCTATCTGTTTCAATATATATATATATGGCATTCTACCAAAAACATCTGTTTCAATATATATATATATGGCATTCTACCAAAAACACAGTGAAGCGTATGTTTGTTTACATAAACATCAGAGCAAGCATTCACTATCTCTAACTATAATTCCACTTTCAGATCATGACTTCAAGCTATTTGCTATCATCAGTAAATGACATGAATAAGAAACTAGATTTAAACACAAACTCTGAGCGTTTATGAAACAGTTTCTATTCAGCTTGCAAGCGTGAATCTTTTAGACATGTAATGTCTTCAAACTCAGCATAGCAAACCAGATAGCTATATGGGTCTGATATCAGTTCAGCATCACCACATAGTAGAAGCCTCTGCAATCTATATCATTGCAAGAAAGACCTCAAAGGTACATTTATGAAAAATAAAATACAAGTTAAAAAACTTGATAATGCTTGTATTTATGTCCATAGATGGCGTTCTACCAAAAACACCGATCAAGCATATGTTTTGTTTACATAAACGTCAGAGCAGTATTCACTATCTCTAACTATAATTCCACTTTCAGATCATGATTTTAAGCTATTTGCTATCATCAGTGAAAGACAGGAATAAAGAAACTAGATCTAAACACAAACTCTGAGTGTTTATAAAACAGTTTCTATTCAGCTTGATGGTGTTTTTGGTAGAATGCCATCTATTGTCATAAATACAAGCATTAGCAAGTTTTAACTTGTTTTTTTGTTTTTTATAAATGTACCTTTGAGGTCGTTCTTGCAATGATATATATTGCAGAGGCTTCTACTATGTGGTGATGCTGAACTGATATCAGACCTATATAGCTATCTGGTTTGCTATGCTGAGTTTGAAGACATTATGTGTCTAAAAGATTCATGCTTGCAAGCTGAATAGAAACTGTTTCATAAACGCTCAGAGTCTGTGTTTAGATCTAGTTTCTTATTCCTGTCCATCACTGATGATAGCAAATAGCTTGAAATCATGATCTGAAGGTGGAACTAAAGTTAGAGATAGTGAATGCTTGCTATGACATTTATGTAAATAAACATACGCTTGATGGTGTTTTTGATAAAATGTTATCTATTGTCATATAATACAAGCATTAGCAAGTTTTAACTTGTTTTTTTCTTTTTCATATATATATATATTAAAAAATACAGTACTTAAAAATTTATAAAAATATATCTATAACCATCACTTAGAAGCACTTTCAACTATCTTTGTAGTTTTTGTCAACTAATACTTTTAAATGTCAGCTTTCCCATAATGCTATGATGTCAACTTTCCCATAATTCCATAATGTAAATGTTTGCTGCTTGCTTATTAATTAAGTTTTGCTTGTATATTAACATTGCTTTTTTAATTTTTCTTTTATTATTTCTTTCAGTGTCCAATATTTTCACGTTACTATATTTAAAATCAAAACCATATATACATGATTTTTTATGGTCATAAAAGACAGAAGCTGATAAATTATCATTATTTTTATAATTTTGTTTTGTCATTTGAACCCTTTTTAATAATAACAAGTGCTCTTTTGTTATTTTTTTCCAATGTGCACCTATATCCATTGCCACACCTACTGTCCATTTGTAAATGATACAATTTTTATTTGTTAATAGTCTTATTTTTTGAATTGTTTATTAATTTATTTAATGTAGGTGGAACCTGAAAGAAATAATAATAAAAGAAAAATTTAAGAAGCGATGTTATTATATAAATACAAGCAAAATTTAATTAATCGGCAAGCAGCAAATATTAAGATCATGGATTTATGGAAAAGTTGACATCATGAAATTATGGGAAAGCTGAGATTTTAAAAGTATTAGTTGACAAAAACTACAAAGATAGTTGAAAGCGCTTCTAAGTGACAGTTATAGATATATTTTTATAAACTTTTAAGTACTGTATTTTCTAATATTTATTTCTAAATATACGTATATTATTTTGAAAAAAAAACAGACATCAATTTGTAATATTATATATATATATATTGTACCTAACTAAAACTTCACTTAGTTCCAATAGATGCCTGAGGTTATCTTAGCTTAACCTTTTGTTTGAAATTTTCTGATGTTTAAAAAAATAATAATGATAAAAAATGCAAGTTAACTTAGTTAATAAGTAAAATAGGATAATCTCATGTAGTATAATAATTATTGTTAAATATTTATGGAATTATGTTCAAATATTTCAATAATAGTGTGAGTTAGTTTGAAAAAGGATGTCAGACAATAATTTAAATTTAAAAAAATATCAGAAATAGTTGTTTGTTGATAAATAATATTAAATGCATTTTAATATAACTATTGTGTAATTCATTCTAATGTCTAAATTATAATAATTAGATATTGTAAAAAATATTTTAAATAATATTAATAATAAATTTAAAAAATAATCTGTAAAATTTCATTAAAACAGTAATAATATAATTTAGTTTAGTGTTTCACTTATAAAGTTATTTTGAATTAAATATTCATTAATATTTTTACTGTTGTAGTTTTAAAAATAACTTTTAAACAATTAGTGTGAGGTCACCTGTTTGTAAGAATATGACTGCATGCAAGAAAGACACAAACATAAGAATAAAAAAAATTTAATTCTAATATTGTTTAAAAAAAAACAAATGTATGGATGAAGTTATTAAAGTTAAATATTTAAAAGTTAATAATGAGGAATAACTTTAAATTTTGTTTTAATTACAATTGTGTTTTATAAAAATATTGTCTATGAATATTAGATAATATTTGTTAACAATGGACTTTTGACTTTGCAGCTGTGAGTCACATGGTTTGATATAATTAGATCAATTACATCAGTAAATTAATTCCACAGCTAAATTGTCAAGAATGTTAAAGGTTAATAAAAAATAATTTTATTGGTTTTCCGGCCAATTGATCAAAAGTGGGTGTATTAGAGATTATCAGATATAAATAGAAATCCAGAATTCATTCAGGGAGGCTTACTTATTTTTGTTTCTACATGTAGAAATCTTGAAATTTTTCTTTAATAAAAATTATAATTTTTATTTAAATACTTTATTTTAAAAAGTAAAAGTATGTTTTTAATACAATTATTTTAAATCATCCTGCAGTCATGGAAGGCTAAAGTTTAAAAGGTAATCATTTTCTGACAATCAAATTTCAATTAGTACATGAAATTATAGTAAAGAAATGTTTGAAGGAAACTTAGCACCTCTTATTTCATATGCATTTTATCTATTCGTTTTTTTTATTTAAAAGTAAAATTAAAACATGAATTATTAATTATTTTTATGGCTAAACAATTTATTGCACTGAACTATAGTAGCTATAGAATACTAGTCTTTATCTGATTAAATTAAAAATATAGATGAGGAAGAAATTAAAAGACATTGATAATTTTAAAAAAAACATTATAATGAAAATGCATCATCTTCCTCATAAATTAAAATTGACTTTAAATTTAATTCTTCATTATCAATACATGATATATACATGTAAATATGCTCTTAACAGAATAATGTTTCTGAAGAAAATGTGTATTTTAAAATACTAATTCTCGTTTATGCCCAATAGTATGAAAAACAATTTGTTTGGAAGTAAAACTTTAAAAGAATCTACAAATATTAATAATGAACATGTCTATCAAATATATAATAAATTGTTATATTTGTCATTACTTATAAGTAACTTTAGAATGGTTGATCGTAGTTCATAAACTGAAGAACGTATTTAATTATAAACAAAGTCTACTCTTATATTTAAAAAATAATAAGAAATTTGTTTAAAAAAATAAATACAATTTGAAATAGTAAAAAAATAATGTTTAAAAAAAAGAGCTCTGTTTAAAAAAATGCATTTATCTAAATGAGAATAGTGAAATTTAAATAAAGCTATAAATTATTATTATTCTGCATTTTAACCCGGTATGTTAAAATGTAAAAAAATGTACTCAGCTGAAGAATTTATTTTTCCAATGCCGGCTATAATTATGCTATTTTATTATTTTGATATTTAAAATTATCTTTAAAGATAAAAGAAAGTGAAAATGTTTATTTAAAGAACTATTGAATATTTTGTTTTGGAAATCATTGCCATGTTTATAAATATTATGACTGAAGCTTCAAACTCGGATAGATAAATTAATCTGAATAAATTATCTACATATTTTAAATGGGAAAATCATTACAGACTTGAAATATGAACTTAAGTTACTGGATTATTTTTATTTTTTATTGTCTGTTTTATTGGTTTTAAAAAAATGAAACCATAAAAATATTTATGCTATATATTTTGTGTAACACATTTTTGCATAAATATACAGGTAAACTAGGGTTATAATTTTAAAACTTAATGGGTTTATTTGAATGAGCAAATATTTTGCCATTTTTACATCAATTTTGTTTTATTTATTAAGCATTTCACAAGTTAGTTTATATTTAATAATTTATTTATGGAGTAGTAAATATCACAGTCTTAGCTTATTATAAGTGGAATGATTCACTCAGTTTTGTTTTAAATTTACCAAAGAAGTTTATCAGAGAGTATCCATTCATTTGTTTTATGAATGTTATATTAATAATAACTACAAATATTTTTTTATATATGCATCGAGAAATAAATATTCTCGCATTTAATTTGCAATTTTTTTAAAAAGTCCACTAGTTATTATATTTTAGTATTGAATATTTTATTATGTGTGCATTGTGCCTTGCCTAGAATTTTATATGCATTTAATTTTAAAGTATTTCTCATAGTAGTCATTTTGACACAGTTTTTGCTTTGTTGATTCTTACATTGAATATATGTTTTTGTATTTTTAATCTTCTTATTAATAACTTAGTTAATTCAGGTGAAGTATATATCTTGCTATTAGTTATGATTTGTTAGCCTCATAAATTTAGGCTTAGTTAATAATTTTGAGAATGTTTTATGGAGTAGACAAGATCCTTCATCCTTATTGTATTGTATTTCCATGATTTGATAGTGCTTGTTTCCAAAAGAGGGTTATTGTATTGTATTTTTCAGTGATGATGATCACATTTATAAGCATTGGAAATCCCATGACAGAGGATTGTGCTTTTCTTGGTACATTTTTCATGTTGCCAGATGTGCTGTAGACAAGTTCCAGACATTAGTTTTTGCCTCAAAGTTAGGTATTTTTGGAAGCCACCACATTCTTTTTCAGCTCTGAGGAGCTTATATGTTTTTATAGTTTTTGCCTATCATTCATGATGACTTAATGCTAATTCCACAACAGTAGGTGATGTTGCATTAATGATGACAAGATATTTTTGTTTGAGGAAATGTATTTCTTCAGGTAGTAATAGCTATTTTAATGCTCATAGGTATATCAATGTTTAAATTGTGTTGATATGATAGTTTTATCATCCACAAGCTAACCAACAATAAGTTCTATTTATTTTAAAGTATGTTAAATTATGCGTATGGTATAAGTGGCAATTCACACATATTAATTTTAATATTTTCATCCACAGTTTTGCCACGGAATTTGTAAGTCTGTTACATTTTTATTTAATTTTAAAACATTGAGGGTAATAGTTTTATGTGGACTAAATTTATTTAAAAGAGTATAACTGATCTTTGATGAGTGAATGTCCCATACATTTAATTTCATTTAATTTTAAAATTAGCTTAGTTTGATTTAAATGTATCACTAGCTATAATATTAGTTATATCAGTGTAACTGGTGATGATTTTTTTTTTTTCAAAAATATGCTGAATATGTTTATTCCAGTTTAGAGTTTGTTAAGCTCAGGATTATAAAGTTAAGATTAGGGTTTCAAATACAAACCTAGTTGTGTGTGTTAGTCTGATTACTAAAAGACAGCATAGTGTTATGAATTATTTTAATTAAAAATTAGAAGTGTGCTTATTAAATACAGATATTATAATTAAAGTCCAAAGATTTTAAAATCTCTAATTGTTTAAAAGAGATTAAAATTCAGTATTGAATAACCTTTGCCTGCTATTATGTATAATTACATCATTGTATTAGTTTATTTATCAGAACATACAATGTAAAAGAGTTTTAAGAAAGATAGTTAATAACAGTAGCTAAAGAAGTTGTATATTATTGAAAACCAAATAAAGTTTTTCAAAGGCCAAAATACTTGTATTAGGTTCCAGCACTATATTGGCAATGCTTGTATTCCATTTAAATTATAAACATGTTCTTACTTTTCTCAATAAAGTAAATTATTTTATTTTAAAAAGTTTGTTGTTGTTTGTTTTACTTTTATAGGAAAATATTATTGTCTTTGGTTTCCAGTTCACAAAATCTTAAGTTTCCAAAGTTTATTAAGTCTTTAAGTCAAAATTTCACAAATATATCATAAAGTTAATTAAATATATGTGATATTAATTTTAAAATTATAAAGCCATGCTAAAGCGATTCTTAGATTGAATAACAATAATAGATAATTGCATTATATCAGATACTTAATTAAATGCTTACTTAAATGTTTATTTTTAAATTATCAGTATATCTTCTCAGAATAAAGATTATGCAATATGAGATTAAGAATATTAATATTTCAGAAAAATATTTTTAGTTACCATTATTTTAAAAGCTGCATATTATCTTATATTAACTGCACATTATCTATCATTATTTTATACCTTATATGTTTAAAGAATTTTAATCCATCTGCATTTGAGGTCTTGAGTAGGTTGTCTGTGAGTAGGGGAAAGGCATAAAAAATACCCTTGTCCTTTTCTTTGCTTGAGTAATGTCTTGGATAATAGGCCATTATTAGTTTAAATTTAAATTGATTCATTAAATTTGTGAATTAATATTTGTTTTGTTTATTATTTTAAGATTGAATATAATATAGTTATTCTATGATCAGCTAAGATATCACTCATTTGTTTTATTCATCCAGCAATTATTTTATAGGCAACTTAAACTTTAATTTTGCAGAAGAGTTTTAGTTTTAGAATTCCTGAAATTATTTACTCTTGTTGCCTTGTTAGATATAACTTAGTAAGATAATCTTCCACAATCAAGGCACCATTATTCTTATTCAGAGTGTGTGTGATCTGTTGATAGGAATATTCTAATCACTATTAGTTAATGATTTTAAATATTTTGTATGGTTTAGTAGTAGAGTATTTGTATGCCCTAATAGTTATAGTTGCATTAGTATTGGATTTGGTCTCTATCTGATTGTACATCTCTGAATCATCATCATCTCTTTTCTTAAATTTTATTGTAACCCCACTGAGCTGAGTCATTAAGAGTCTCCAATTTTGTTTCTGTTCACATCATTTTTCATCTCTCTCTCTCACATCATTTCTATTATCTCATCCATTTCAAATCATTTATGTCATTTCTTCTTCTCTTTCCATCTCTTTCTCCACCATGTATAATTTCTTGTTTCTTTCAGTTCTTTTCATCTTTTCTTTTCTCTTGCTTCCAATTATCATCTTTCTCTGTAATTTCATTTCTAATCTTTTCTTATTTCTTTCATTTCTTTTCCTCTTTTCTTTTCTCTCTCTTTCATTATTATCATCTTTCTCTCCATAATTCCATTGCTAGGTCTTTTCATCTTTTCATCTCTCTCTCATTTCATTCTCTTCTTCTTTTCCTTTTCTTTTTCATTTCACTTTCCCTCCTCCTCTCTTTCTCTCTGTCTTTTCTTTAAGTTATAATATATATATATTGTAAAGATTGGAAAGACCAACCACTTACATCGTGTCTGTTGTCAATAATAAAAAAATTGGTGGAGAAGAAGTGTGTGTATGTTTGTATCTATATTTCTTAAATGAAGGAATTTTCTTTTATGTGAGATTTGAATTGTTAATGGCCTGGGATGAGAGTATTTTTCTATAGTGATAGATGGAGTCACTTTCATGTGTTTTCCTTAAGGGTCATGATAACTGATGGACTTTTCTTAGCTTGCAATAGAGGAGGGTTGCAAAAAAAAAATTATTTGTTTATATATATTTTTGTTGTTTGTTGTTATTATTGTTCTTTAATTATTTCGATTTTTTGTGTGTGGTATATCTGTTTATTTATGGTTTTGGAATTTGACAATAGTAATGGTGATAGAAGAGAAAATCATGGATTCGGTTCTCATAAGAATCTTAGTTCATGTTTAAAAATATTTGCTTTTGATAATGTCCATATTTAAAATATTGACATATGAAATTATTAAATGTGTTTACATTGTACATTTATTTTGAACTTACTTGCAGTGTAAGTTTATTTGTTTATTTATTTATCTATTTTTTCATAAACTGTTAAGCATATGTTTGTATGATTTTTGTTTCTTTTATCAAACATTAATAATTGAAGATTAACAATTATGTTAACAATAGGGTTGACGTCAGTAGTGCATGAAGGACTCAGCCAAATACTATAATAACAAAAAAGGGGGAAAGTTTTGACGATCGATTGCCATTATTAAGAGAAAGACAACCGATATTGTGGCTGTCAATTTTTTTTTTGTTTTGGCCGATTCAGAAAACTTTAATTGAGATACTTCTACTACAGAATGGCAAAGTTGAAAGAGAGTCATGATCTGGGGAGTTTAATCTCCCTCCGGCTCAATCCTTTCCAACAAATATATCACTTTTGGAAGCGCAATTAAACATCAACAAGCATGTCTCAAAAGAAATCAACTTAAAATAATATCGATTCCTGTCCTGAAATCAATTTAAAGATTACCTGAAATCTTGAAATCAACTGTATCACCATCAATTAATTTACCTTCATGAAACCAACTAAAACAAACACTTTGAGAAATCCAGCGCAAATAATTCTTGAAATGATGTTAGTCATTAAAAGCCATGGTACATCTTAGTTCAATATTTATGAAAATTAATCAAGATGGTTGACTACAGTCTGTCTTCAAAACAAAAAAGGGAGAAGATAATAAATGAAAATGATTTTTTTTTAATTAAAGCCTACACTACTGAATTTAAACTTCTAACTTATTAAGATAAATAATAAAATACAATAGATTTTAATTCTCCAAGGTAAATAATAATACATGAGGTGTTATTTATTATTAATGTATTTCATTATTATTTTCATTTACATACTTTATAATATGTACACTATATATGTAAATTGGTATACTCTGGAGATTTCAAATTGCTATTTCTTTTATCTTGTATGCAGGGGAACCATTTACAAACTATAGATGTAGTGTATTGTTGTTGATGTTAAAAGTAATTAATGTTTTTTTTTCAATAAACGACCAAGACTTAGTCATGAAATGCGTTCAAAAGCTAAATAAGTAAGATATTTTATATACTTACAATGTGTGTGAATTTCTTTAAGTGTGAGATAGAAACAAAAGGAATTTTTTATTAGTTTTTGTAGTCTAGCATACAAGAAGTAGATGAGATTATATAATCTCATGATAAACCTTTACCTAGGGTTCAGAATTAGCAGTGATATTGTAGGATATATGAAAAATTGTGACCATAGTGGAAGCCTCCAGATAAATAATTAATTAGAGAGTAGCATTTGCATTTATAAGAGAAGTTTAATCTTGACAAAATGACAGAGTAGATGTATAAAGTTATCACACAATGAAGAGAGAGTTAATGAAGTTGAGTTAAGACTGGAATGGCCTTGCCTTGTTAAGGTATCTATGATTCTGAGTTATGATATTACTACTTCATTATCACAAATAAATTTTATCTGTTAAAGAATAGGTGGTCCTCGTGTAGATATAAACAATATCACATATACACTGTTGATAAACACATGAATAGAAATGATGTTACAATGAAATGAAAACCTGGAATAAATAGAACATCACTTGTTATCTGATTATTATTATTATTGTTGCCATTTTAAAAGAAAAATAAACTTTAAGCAAAATGAAGATGTACCATTTGTTATATATAAAGTGACTTTGAGATTTATTTGAAATTTTTTTACTTGTCAATACAAGGATCATTAAGCAATGTTTAAGTCAGTGAATTTAATTCTATGATAATTTTTTGTAAATACTTAAATCTTATGATTACTTGCATAAGCCATAGCTACTTTTCACATTATTTTGTTTAATTTTGAGAGATTTTAAATATCCATGAATAGCATATAATCTTTCCTCTGCAAATATAAGGTGGATTCAATAAAAATTCTCTTTTATTCCAATTTATATTTTGGTGCATAATCAAGTCTCATTAGTCATGTTAAACCCTGAGAGTAAATCAATTAAAGTCAGAATGTTCATGGGATCAAATGTTTTTTTTTTACTTATGATCTTAGTTTTTATAATAGTAAAACGTGACCCAAAAGCTATCTCATCACCAAACTAATTGTTAATAGAGTCAAATATAAGTTATTGGGAGAGTTGTTTATTCTTTATTTAATTCTTAGGTAAGAAAAGCATCAATTTTGTAATGATGACTCATAGGTCTTGGATTTAAAGAAGTAGCTTTATAATCATTCTTCAATTCAATCTCATTCTAAATTACTCTGAAATATTGATTTCTTCAGAAATTATTATTATGATTTGAAGTATGTAATTCTTAAAGTGAGCTAAAGTGTCCTATCATTACTCTTTAGTACCTACATATAGTTTACACTTAGCTAGCTGAAAATACCATTACAGTATATAGCCTATAAACATAAATAAAAAGGCTACAAAAGTTAAAACAAATTTAGCTGGTTTTAATATTTAAAAAAAGATTATGGGATTTAAAACTTCTGAAAGGTTTAGTTTTTCTTAAAGGTAAATCATAATTATAATAATAAATTACGGCAAAAAAAAAAAATTTGAAAGAAATTAAAAGTTTTGTTTCCTTGCTTTCTTTGAAAACATAATTTAAACACAAAATTAATTATTTTCAAAAATATTAAATGTTAATAAAATAAATAAATAAAGTGAATTGCAAATTAAAGACAGACTGTCAGAGGATATTCTGTGAAGGCATTTTTTTCTATTGTTATAAGATTCCTAAGAAAATTTTGACTATTGTTAGACATAAGAAAAAAATTTTTTAATTGGCTGTAATTTTTTTTGCCAACCATATTAGTTTGCATAACTCACTAATTACCAGCTGTAAAGGTGATTTTTAGTTAATAAGATTCATATTTATTTACTGTGATTCAGTAGACTGTAGGGTGTTGTTGTCAACTTTCCAAGAATGTAGTCCTTGTAGAGCAATGTGGAGCCTGAATAGTGATAAATAAAATTGTAAGTACACCTGACATTGTCAGACTTCTTTGCAACACTAGAACGAACCCAATATTTATTTAAAAATAAAAGTAATAAATCATAGATTACAAGAGAAATGTACTAAAGAAGAACATGCATTCCCATTAAGCATTTATCTGCTTTTCTCTACTACTAAGCATAACTAAAATAAACTTATCTAAGAAGTCTGCTAGCTTTTCCCATTTGTACATGAAGCTGTGAAGATATGTTTTAATGATTGGAAATCGTAATGTTAAGTTGCCATTTAATATTTTAAACATAGAAAAATGAGCATTGTATACATACTAACCTCAACAGACAAACAAAACAAAATTTGGTACAATCTTTTAAATAACCCCATTATAAATAAATAATAACTTTGCTTATAATCTCAAACATATTTTTTTACAAAAGATTAATTTTCTTTTTAAATTAAAATTGATGTACTGATATACTTTTTATTAGTCTATGAGTAAATTCACTTTATGTTATGAAAAATGGCAAAACTCTTCCTTTTCCCTCTTGTTTTTCTTTTTTTCTTCTTCCTCGTCCTACTTCTTCTTTCTCCCAATTTATCGTCTTTTTCTTTTTTCTTTTTATTATTATAAGGATAAATTTGCTTTATGATATAAAAAGAATTGGAAAAAATATTCATTTTAAATCGTATAAGATTTGTTTATTTGCTTTAGAGTCGGGAGGGAGAGGATAAATAAAGATTTTAAGTAAATGTATTTAACTATTATATACTTGACTGATTTTTCAGATCCATTTTAAATAATTTCTTTTTATATATTTAATTATAACAGAATGTGTAAATATACAAAAAGTTAAATTGATTTTTATTTCTTGTTGTTCTAAGTAAATCAATTATTATTTAAGCATTGTTTCACCCATTTCTAATATCACATCAAGTATTTTATGTATATATAAGAGTAAAATAGATTTTAATCTAGCAGTTTTGATAAGGCTAATTTAAATAACTAACTATTAGAAGAAGAATAAAAATAATAATGATGATGATGATGATGATGATGATGATGATAATAATAATAATAATAATAATAATAATAATAATAATAATAATAATAATAATAATAATAATAATAATAATAATAATAATAATAATAATAATAATATGTGGGATGGATAATGATAAGTAAATATTACTAGGTTTGTGTTAAGATATGTGTTTAATGCTTCAATTTATCATTATATCTAATCAAAAAAAATTAAATTTTAAGTTATAGTCACAATATGTTGTGCATGACCCCTGTTGGTCATAGATGAGCAAATAATCATTTTAGCACAATAATTTGTAGTAATCAATATCTAATGGTCATAATTCCATTATTATATGTGTATAGTTCTTTAACTTCACACAAACATGGATTCTTTTGATTACATTTAAAATTACATATTTATTTTTATATAACCCTTTATTCCATATAAAATCTTAATTAATATTAAAAAAATTGGATGATATTAATAATTAATTGATTAATCTTATGGCTGATTATTCTGAGAATAATGCTAAAATCAGGTTCAAAGTGATTCAGTCCTAGCATTCTGTTGTCGTTTTTCACTTATTTTGCGCTTATTTAAAGGTGATGACTAGAACAGAATGTGCTTTGTTGATTCGTATGATTTCAGTTTTTTTGAAATACAAAAGTGCATTTTTACATGATTTATCCATTCATTTATTTGTATTATTTTCATAAAAGTAATTGAAATATTTGTTTTTCAATAAATGTGTAATCATCTGCTTGTATGTAAGTATATTTGGGTTTTTAGCAGAAAATAAGACAAATAAAATTTTATTAATGACAAACATAAAGTGTTTAATATTTAGAATGCCAATATTACATTTTATTGCTTATTTGCAATTAAATGCAGAATTCAAATCTTTCAAAAAATTACTCATCTTACAGGATATCACTTTTGTAAAGAATTGTTCTTTTGTTAAAATACATTTTTTAATCTAAAAACTAAAACAATGTTTTCTACTTTAATTATTTATTTTTGTTTATTACTTATTTATTTAAACATTTTATATAATATTTTTAAGATTAATTTTTATTTTAAAATTAAGACTTTAAACATTATTTTTAAAAATATAAACAAAAGCTATTTTAAAACATATAGTACAAAGGTTAATATAAATGTCAAATAATAAACAAAGACATTTATTAATATATAAATTACAATGTTGTTTCCTACTAGCATACTATCTATACAAATAATTAATTATTGTACAAGAGCATGTGCATACAATCTTAGTTTTAACTGAATACTATTTTAATTCATGACAGAATTAATAAAAATATTAGCATAATTTCATGTTCCTTGTATTTATTGACTTCCATATTGTGAAATTATATATAACTAAAGTTCATATTTTTATTTTGGTTACACTATTATGTGTATTTTAAATAACAATATATCACATTAAATTTACCTGGTGTTATAAGTACTTGAAACCATTCCTCGTCTGTTTTGTATTTATCATCAAAACTTTTAGAGGTTATTGACCAAAACCATGTTGTTCTTGAAACGTTGGGATGAACAGATGAAAAACAAATATTGTGAGATGCATCACTTGATATAGATATCTCACCTAATAGTTCATGTGAAAATGGCGTATATTTTCCTGGTGATGTATAATTAGCAGTAGAAAATTTATAAACTATCCTATATCTTCTACCACCTTCAACAGTGAAGACATTAATAAATAACAAATCTGACACATAATACATAAATTTTAAAGTATAAAATGGTCTAATACATAATGGTTTATATGCTATTGGTGGATCAGGTTGAAAAATTGTTTGATATATACGAGTAACATCAGGTTGCAACTCTGTAAATATATATATATATATATTCTTGCATGAATAGAACAATTATAAAAGCATATATATATAATATCTTGGTTCTCTGTATTATTAATAATAATTTCAAATTACTAAAACAGAGATTAAATATGTTAAAGCAAATTAAGTAAACCATATATATCATGGTTAGATCTCATGGATTCTTAACAGAACATCCATGATTATAGCACACAGGCATCAAAACTATACTTGAGATATTTAATATCATTTAACATATTTAATTTCTGTTGTAGTATTTTCATATTATATAAATGTGTGGGTGCACATGTGAAGCTATTAATAAAACAAAATCAAAAATTATTAGGCAAAATCATTTTTTAAAAAGTCACTACTGTTGCTACAGATGAAATTATTATAGATGAGTCTATATATATATTGAACTGGATTAGATGAGTCTATATATATATTGAACTGGATTGATGTCCTATTCAAGGATTTTACTAACAAAAATAAAAACTTCATTTTTAATAAATCTTATCTAATGTTAAAATTTTTATTATTATTTAAAAAGAGTATGTGTATTAAAACACCTACTTGTTTATATTTAAAATAGATCATTTTATGGTTTATAAAATTGTTTTTAAAATAGTTTTTTGATACTGCATGTTTTAATTTTTTTCAATCAATTTGATTAAAAACATGCTGGCTAGCTAATTACATTCCTGTTGCTTTTTTTTTATCATTTCTATTCATTCTAAAAGCAGAGATTTAATTTTATGTTGTTGTTTTTGTTCAAAATAAATCCCTGGATAGAATTCTTTATTAGGTTGAGTGGGAGATTAAGATTTGCCCCTGATCTGAGGTGCAAAAAATAAGAACAAAACTAGTTTACATGGGAAATCGAGTGGAGGTATAAATAACACCAAAAATTTTATGGGTTATCTATTCTATTCTATTCTAGAGAGCCTTGACCAAGCAAATACTCCATCAGAGTGCTTGGTTTAGCTTCTTATATTCCTTTTGGATTAACCTCATTCAATGTTTGTAACATTAGCAGTTTGGACATTTAATTTCTTAAAAGTAAAATTTGCAGTTACTAAAACAATTTTGCTTTCTCTGGGATGCTAAAATATACTGCTATACATTTTATAACCAACTATATGTCTTGCTAATTTAACTCAAAAGATGGACCCACACCTGCCAACTCTCCTTCAATCCTGCCATGAACATCTAAAATAAACACTGCCTCTACCTTGCCACTGTCAAAGGACCTAAAAATGAACTAAAATAAATGTGTGCACTCTATGCAAACTATGTTTTACTGTAAGGTAAAATATTCTTTTATTCGTTCCAGGGTAAATATATTTTTATTAAATCTCCACTCAATCTAATTATAAATCTGTATTCATAAGCAATATTTAACCTCATATGTAATAATTGTTGTGTTTTTTTTCTTGTATTTTGTAGTGTGTCTTGGAATCTTATTTTTAAGATTTCACGTTTGCTTTCAATTATTGTTTATGGAAAAGTGACGAGAGAGTTTTTATATTTTTATGCCTAACTTTTTATAAATGCTTTAGCATATCCAATAATTGATTTTAAATACTGTGTTTGTGCTTTGGCAAAACACAAAATCTTTTGGCTGGCAAATTTATTTTTCTAGTTTTCCACAGGTAGAGGTTTTGTTTCTTTTTTCTTATGTCTCTGAAAGTGGAAACTGGAATTGTTTTTTCTTTGTAATTTTATAAGTCGCCAGCAGGAAGATAATATTTATCTTTTTGTACATTACAGGTGAGAAGGACTTTCATTCTGCTAAAGTATTTAAAGCTTTAATATTTTTGTACTCATGTGCACTCTCTGATAGATTTATTTTGTATGGCTTTAAATTTATCAGAGGATGTACTCAGAATTTGTTTTGTAAGTTTATTTTTCTTGAAATGCTTGGGCGGATGTAACTGATTTTCTAATTATTTTCTTGTCTCCTATTGAGACCTTTAATTATTATTCTTAGATTAGTTTTTGCCAATCGTTTGGTTGGGGATTCACCAGTTTTAATTGTTTGTTTTCATTTCATTTTAAATCATATTTTTCAGTTGTTCTTGAGATAAATCAATCATCTTTATTTTAAATGTAATATTTGGTGCAGCTTCTACCAGCATATGACATTCATGGTCCTGACACATTTTTCAGACCTCAAAAAGCTTACTGGCACTGGTTTTGTTGATTTATTTCAAGAATGTTATGTTTAACTGTGAATTGGAAAGCCAATGTTTGGATGAATCCTCTGCTGAATGAAATTTGCTTCCTTGCTTTATAATTCATTATTAGAATATTAGTAGGTCTGCCAGAGCATTATGTTTAGTCTTTCCAGTACACACCTGAGCTAATCCTATTTGTTAACTTAGAAACTCTTCTTGTATGTCTTCTCTTAATAAAAATTTTAAAGTTTGTTAAAACTTAATTTGGCTGATGTTTGTCTTTGTGCTTTCATTTCTCAATTGTCTAAACAATATTTCAGATATATTGTTTCTCCTTGAGTTTAGTCGACACAAACCATCATCATCATCCATTCTTATCACAGTAAATAAATTTTCCAGATCTGGTGGCACCATGTGCAATCAAAATAGATTGAGTGACCAGTACATAGGATAATAATTTTGGGCACCCAACATGGGGCTTGGAGTTTTCAAGCCCATGTGAGATTTTGTTTAGACAATTGAGAATGATTTCAGGAGTAAGAGGCAAGATTTAGTAGATGGGCATCAGTTTGTTTAATTATTGCAGGTATTGTTGGAGTAAGTTTGGTAGAAAGGGGTTTGTCTTTTTATATGAAATAATTTAGAAACAGTAAAAAGAGTATTTTCTAAAAAGTCTGTCACAGTTCATTTTTTTTGAAGAGTTAAATATAGTTTGTTTTTTTCATGTGACAAATAAATAATAAACAGTAAATAGCATTTTATATGCTTTTAGATTTTTTTTTAAAAAGTTAGTATTGTAAATTTAATCTTGTGTCAAAATAGGAGTAGTTGAAAAAGAAGAGTCAGAGATCAGATTGATGATGAAGAAGATGATGATACAAATTAAAAAAGAACTTAGTGAAATCAAGCAGGACCAATGAAAAATGATTAAAGAAATGAGAGCAGAATTGAAAAAAGAAATTAGGCAGTGCAAAGTAGAAAATATTAAAGAAATGAAAGAAATGAGAAGAGAAATGACAGGAAAAGTAGAAGAAATTCATGAAGTAGAAAAAGAAGCTGAGATGGAAAAGGAGGTGAAAAATAAGTTTGGTAAAAAAATTGAGCTAGAACCAAATAGTGTTCAGACAGAGAAGGCGGAAATAAAGTTAGAAATAAGCACAGATGGGTACAAATAGAAAGTATGGTGGAAAATCTAGTAAATGTAAATAAAGAAATAGAAGAAAGTTATAATACAGAGACAGAAACTCAGGTAAAAGAGTCTCCATGTGAAACTAAAAATAAACTGGTTTAGTAACTATTTGTTATGAATATGAATTTGAAAAGAAGAAAAGAATTAGATAAAAGATTAAGAAATATGATTTTAAAGTTGAAGTAGAAGTCATATATAGAAGGATCTTATGTCAAACTGTCAAAAATGGGTAGAAGATAAAAAATTTCTGTTTACTAGTGTTGATATGCACAAAAATAAAGTAGGCAAAGATGAAGAATTGGGAAGTTTCGTTAAGAAAAAGATTCAGCTATATATGCTAGAACAGAAAACAGAATAAGAAAGAGACAAAATCATAAATTCTAGGCAAGTAAAATATAAAAAACGGATGAACTTATTTAAGAAAGTTAGTAAATGGACTAAAAGAACTGCCAGATAAATGTTAAGGGTTCAGCATTTAGCAATCAGATGGATTGTTTTGAAGAAAAAAACATTTTGTTAATGATTTATGAGAATGGATAACTGTTTAAAATAAAATTTTATTTTGTTTTTCTGAGTGCAGGGCAAATGTTCAACCGAATTTCTAGTAGTAGTTTTAAAATATTTGTAATTTTTAAAAAAGTTACAGGAATGTTTTTTTTTTATCATGTCTTCAGGCAGATAAACCGGATTGATGTCTGATTCAAGGATTTTACTGCCAAAATTAAAAACTTCATTTTTAATAAATCTTATCTAATGTTAAAATTTTTTGTATTATTTAAAAAGAGTACATGTATTAGAATACCTACTCATTTATATTTAAAATAGATCGTTTTAATGTTTATAAAATGGTTTTTAAAATAGTTTTCTGATACAGCTTGTTTTTACTTTTTTAAATCAATTTGATTAAAAACAAGCTGGCTAGCTAATTACATTCCTGTGGCTTTTCTTTTATCATTTCTACTCATTCTAAAAGTGGAGATTTAATTTTATGTTGTTGTTTTTGTTCAAAATAATCCCTGGATAGAATTATTCATTAGGTTGAGCAGGAGATTGAGATTTGCCGCTGCTCTGAGGTGTGAAAAACAACAACAAGGCTAGTTTACATGGCAAATTGAGTGGAGGTATAAATAACACCAAAAATTTATGGGTTATCTATTGTATTTTATTCTATTCTATTCTAGAGAGTCTTGACCAAGCAAATACTCCATCAGAGTGCTTGATTTAGCTTCTTATATTGCTCTTGGATTAACCTCATTCAACGTTTGTATCATTAGCAGTTTGGACATTTAATTTCTTAAAAGTAAAATTTGCAGTTACTAAAATAATTTTGCTTTCTCCGGGATGCCAAAATGTCATCATCAACCATTATCAATCCACTGCAGGAGGAAGGTCTCTCCAAGATTAATCCATCTTCTCCGATCTTTAGCTTCTCTTCTCCACAACACCCCTGCACATTTTCTTATTTCATCCATCCATCTCACATGTGGTCTCTTTCTGGGTCTTTTACAATCTCTTGGAATCCAGTTTAAAATTTCAATTGTCCATCTATTATCATCTCTTCTAGCAATATGTCCAGACCAACTCCATTTCAATCTTTTAATTTTTTCAATAAGGTCAGTAACACCTGTTTGTTGTCTTACCCATACATTGCATGTTCGATCTCTTCTTGTTACTCCCAACATACATCTCTCCATACTCCTTTGAGTGGTCTGAAGTCTCTGTATTGCTCTTCTATTAAGTGTCCAAGTCTCAGATCCAAAAGTAAGAACTGGTAAAACAAATTTGTTAAAAACGATCCTTTTCAAACAAATAGGCATATTTCCTTTTAGTATCAAGTTATTTCTACCAAAGGCATTCCAACCAAGTTTAATTCTATGATTAATTTCCTCCATTATGTTTCCATCTGTATTAATAATCTGACCAAGATATTTGTAACTGTTAACTTCTTCCAATTCTTCATAATCACTATTTTCATATTTTGAGCAAATCGATTAAACATTACTTTTGTCTTTTTAACATTTATCTTTAGTCCTACTTTTCTACTTTCATCTGCAAACTCCTGCAACATTTCCTGCAGCTCTAAAGCATTATTTGAAAAAAACAACTACATCATCTGCGAAATCTAAATGACTTAAATACTCTCCATTTACTTTCACTCCTTTAGTTTCCCATTTTAATCCACAAAATACTTCTTGCAGCACTGCTGTAAAAAGTTTTGGAGATATGGAGTCACCTTGTATTACACCTTTCTCAATGTTGATTTTTCCAGTATCATTATGTAATCTAATTGTTGCTGTTGCATTTTTATAAATATTCTTTAGAATATGACAATATCCTGGATCTATACCTTGATGATCCAATGCTTTAATCACTGAAGAAATGTGTATAGAATCGAATGCCTTTTCATAATCTACAAATCCAAAACACAATGACAACTCATATTCATTTGTCCTTTCTATGACTTCTCTCAATACTTGGATATGATCTATTGTACTAAAATCACTTTTAAATCCAGCTTGTTCTCTTGGTTGGTGGAAATCCAAAGTTCTCTGTAAACGAGTTGTAATTATCTTGGTAAAAATTTTATATAAAACTGATAAATGGCTGATAGGTCTGTAATTTCTAATATCTTCTTTATCACCTTTTTTAAATATTAATATTATTACTGCATTCTTCCAATCTTCTGGTACATCTTTATCATTTAGACATTTGGTATATAACTTTGCTAAAATTGTTTCTATTTCTTCACCTGCTTCTTTTAATATATCAATTATAATTCCATCATTTCCTGGAGCCTTTCCTTTCTTCATAAATTTAATTGCATGTCTAACTTCTTCATTTAAAATTCTGGGCAATTTGGAAGATGTAATAGATATAGGAGGTTCTTGTTCTTTATTACTATATAATTCTTGATAAAAAAACTTTTACCAATTTCATGATGTCATCTCTCTTTTTAGTAATAATTCCATCTTTTTTTCTTATTGCAGATATAAATTTCCTACCAATACCAAAATGTTGTTTAACATTCTTGAGACTTTTATTTTCTTCTATAGATTTCCTTGCTATTTCACAGTTATACTTTCTTATATCATTTTCAACTCTTTTCCGTACCATTTTACAAAATTCAAGATATTCAATTCTTTTTAATACATCATTTTTGTATATCTTCATATTCCTTCTTTTCTTCATAAATTCTCTAGTCTCAGTAAAAATTTTATTAGTCAATTGCTGCTTTTTTCTACCAGCTATCTTTGTTGCAGTTTTTAAAAATGTATCAGTTATTTTCATATTAATTTCATTCAAATCTGAATCTTGTTCAAAATCTTCTAACACTTGAAACCTATTTGTAAGTTCTAATTTAAATTCATTACAATGTTTCTGAAGATTAGGAATATCAACTGTAAATATTGTTTTTCTTAATAATTTTTGTCTCTCTAGTTTTACATTAACACATAACTTACACCTTACTAATCGATGATCACTTCCTGTGTTAAATTTATTAAGAACATTACAATCTTAAAATATTTATTTCCTGTTAATCAAAATATAATCCAATTCTGCTGTACCTTCATTTGGATGCTTCCATGTCCATTTCCTTTTAACATTTTATATAAAGTTTTTCTTTTTCTGCAAACTCCACAAGTCTATGTCCTCTCTCATTTCTATTACCATAACCAAAATTACCTACAGCTATTTTATCTTTCATTTGTTTCCCAATTCTAGCATTAAAGTTTCCCATAACAATTTTAAAATGTTGTTTGCTCTGTTCAAAAGCCTTTTGTACATCCATATAAAAATCTTCTACTACTTCATCACTATGAGAACTTGTTGGGGCATAAACCTAAATTATCTGCATTTGGTATCTGCTATTAAGTTGTATAACTATTCTTGCCACTCTGTCCGATACATCATCAATCTCCACAATCGTGTTCTTCCACTTTTTATTTATAATGAATCCTACTCCACTTGTATTTCCAATATTTGTAACTTTATAATAGAGTATATGTCCACTTTTTAAATCAATTGTTTCTTCACCTTTTCTTCTAACTTCACAAAGTCCAATAATGTCCCATTTAATATAAGACAGTTCTTCTAATTTTTGCAATCTTCCTTCACTTGAAAGTGATCTGCAGTTGTAAGTACCTAAATAAAAAGTCATCATCAAATGGCAGCCTGGGTTCGCAATCAGAAGATTCTTAGCACCCTCTGTTTTCAGCCACCAACCGCTGCCTTGGTTGGTGACTTTACAGCCTCCTGGGAATAAGGGCCATGCTTTATTTTTGTCTGTCATAATTGTATATATGTATTGGAAAAATATTTATCATTTACACAAACATTCATTCTGCCTTATCAGGCACTGAGAAGAAAGACCATGGTGTTTCTTGATCTTAAACTCAGAGGTAAAAAGCCTATAAACTCACCACACTGGCTAATGCATGTTGGTGAGCAGCCCATCCATGTTTGTATACTATATGAATAATCACATAGTAATAACAGCTGCAACGACAAGAACGTATGGAGTGGATATTAGGAATTTGCCCTGCTTGGTTTCTTTAAGGCCTCCAAGAGGAATCAAAGGGTCTCCTTTCAGTTAACCTTTTTTTTTTTCTTTAGCAATTTTTGATAATATTCTTTTAATCGATAAATTTGACATCCTTAAATTGCTTAGTTTTTGGACTACGTTTCGTTTTCATTTTTTAGAACCAAAAATTTTATAATATACTCCATCTATTGAATTATTTTACAAGTAAAAATCAATTAATTGATGATTTATGTCAAACAAAAACTAAGCACTGCCTTTTCACATCTTTTCTTGAATCTTATTGGCTGTTGAAATTTTGTAAACAAAAGAAAATGGAAAAGCTCTGCCTTCTCATCATCTTTTCTTGAATATTATTGGCTGTTAAAATTTTTATATGGCTGCCAAAAATTAAAAATTTATCGAACGCTTTTGTTTTATTTTGAAAATGATAAACGAATGTTTTAGAGCATTTTAAAAATATTTTTTGATGAAATACAAATAAAATACAAATTATTTTCATATAATATGTCAAAAATAAATATTATTTTACAAAAATAGTTACGATTTTAGCAAGAATTATTTATTTATTGCAAAGTCGGGAAAAAAAATCATAACGTGAAATTATGATTGCGTTTCTTTTCATGTCAACTAACAAATATTTTTAAAATTAAAAATCAAAATTTATTTTTGAACAAACTTTCGTTTATTTTTATAGTGTGAGAAATTACTAATATACTTTTTAAAAACGAAACTAAAGTGAATATATTTAAAAACGGTCAATAACTTTTGAAAAATTGATACATTATTTTGTGCATCGGCTAATTAAAAGCTTTGAGTGATACCACCAGCAGCGAATGAACAATTGGACAGTTAAAGGGTTAATAGCAAACTCCTTTCTGCAGCCAACCAAAATATACCGCTATACATTTTATAACCCAAAATATGTCATGCTAGTTTAACTCAAAAGATGGACCCACATCTGCCAACTCTCCTTCAATCCTGTCATGAACATCTAAAATAAACACTGCATCTACCTTGCTGCTGTCAAAAGACCTGAAAATGAACTAAAATAAATGTGTGCACTCTACATGAAATGTATTTTACTGCAGGTAACATTTTCTTTTATTTTTTCCAGGGTAATTTTCTTTTAATTAAATCTCCACTTAATCTAATTATAAATCTGTATTCATAAGCACTATTTAACCTCATATGTAATAATTGTTATGTTTTTTTTCTTGTAATTTGTAGTGTGTCTTGGAATCTTAGTTTTAAGATGCCAAGTTTACTTTCAATTTTTGTTTATGGGAGAGTGACGATTGAGTTTTTATATTTTTATGCCTAACTTTTTATAAAATTTTTAGAAGTCATGTATATTTTAAAGGCTTACCTTTAATTATTTTAATATCCAATAATTGATTTTAAATACTGTGTTTGCACTTTGGCAAAACACAAAATCTTTTGGCTGGTGAATTTATTGTCCTAGTTTTCCACAGATAGAGATTTTGTTTTTTTTTCTTATGTCTCTGAAAGCGGAAACTGGAATTGTTTTTTCTTTGTAATTTTATAAGTTGCCAGCAGGAAGATAGTATTTATCCCTTTGTACATTTCAGGTGAGTGAGACTTTCATTCTACTAAAGTATATAAAGCTTTAATATATTTGTACTCATGTGCACTCTCCGATACATTTATTTTGTATGATTTTAAATTTATCAGAGCGTGTACTCAGAATTTGTTTTGCAAGTTTTTTTTCCTTCAATTGCTTGAGCAGACATAACTGCTTTTCTAATTATTTGCTTGTCTTCTATTGAGACCTTTAATTATTATTCTTAGATTTGTTTTCACCAACAATTTGGTTAGGGATTAACCAGTTTTAATTGTTTGTTTTCCTTTTATTTTATATCATATTTTTTGGTTGTTTTTGAGGTAAATCAATCATCTTTATTTTAAATGTAATATTTGGTGCAGCTTCTACCAGCATATGACATTTGTGGTCCGACACATTTTTCAGACCTCGAAAAGCTCACTGGCACTGGTTTCATTGATTTATTTCAAGAATGTATTGTTTAAGTATCTGTGAATGGGAAAGCTAATATTTGGGTGAATCCACTGCTGAATGAAATTTGCTTCCTCCTTTTATAATTCATTATTAGAAGAGTGGTAGGTCTGCCAGAGCATTGTGTTTAGTCTTTCTGGTACCCACCTGAGCTAATCCTATTTGTTAACTTAAAAACTTTTCTTATAAGTCTTCTCTTAATAAAATTTTTAAGTTTGTTTAAACTTAATTTGGCTGACATTTGTCTTTGTGCTTATATTTCTCAATTGTCTAAACAATATTTAAGATATCTTGTTTCTCCCTGAGTCTAGTTGGTGCAAACCATCATCATCATCCATTCTGATCACAGTAAATAAATTTTTCCATGTGATGTGATGTATTATGGCTTTTCCTTAAATGAAGTCAAGAATATCTCAGCAATTATGCCCAGATAAACCTGTTAGCCACTTTATTTTGCATTCCCCACTCTAAATTTACCCATAATCTGCTCTATCCCATTTCCACAACATAATCTTTGTCAACTCTATAACCTTTATATCTAAATCCCCCTTATCTTTTCCCAAACCCAGCATAAAAACCAATAATTCACTTTCTGTATAATCACTCTTTTCATATTTATTTTTCCACGACTTTATTATATATACCCTGGCTGTTTTTAAACATTTACATTCAATTAACAAATGCCTAATATTTTCTATTCATTCCTTACATAATTTACAAAATAAACCACCCATATTTTTCCATTTACATGTATATTCTTTTGTAGCTAAACATCCCGTTTTTTTCCTTACTATTATCATATATTAACTCACACCTAATATTGTGTTTATTTCTATATATATATTTAAACTCTTTTTACTCTTCATACTATTTCTCCATCTCTCTAACTTTTTAGTCTTTATTAATAAATTTATTTTTTATCCCATTCCTTACTACTATAATACGCAATAATCCCCTTAACACAATCATCCCATTTTTTGTACAAATATATAAATTCTTCATTCAAATCTTTTGCATAATGCATTATCTTTCTCACCCATCTTGTTACCTGCCCTTTACTCATAACCCAATTAAATACTATTTTAGCTATTCTTTTATTATCCATAAACTGCAATCCACCAAACATTTTCATTTTACTTTTTGTATCTCTCATATGAAAACTTGACCATCCCGTTTCTCCTTGAATTGCCTCCCTTGCTGTCCATACTTCTGGCGCCCTCTGTGATCAAAATAGATTGAGTGTCCGGTATAATATATATATATATATATATATATATTAAAATTACTAAAGTTTAGTTTGTCTTTATATAATAATAGTAAAACATGTTTGTTTGTAGCAAAATTTAAGATCGTTGTTTGCTAATTTTCAAGTTCTTTGTTTGAGTTTGTTCATATTTCAATATATAACATCTGATAGCAGACAGGTCAAAGTGGATACCATTTTGATTTGGCTATTTTAAAATATGAACTCTAATGTATTTATATATTAGTTTACAGAGGGCAGTACTGGATTTCTTAATCATGTGGAATGATTTAATTGCTTAATATATATATTGTAATGTGCACATACATACGTTATATTATTTTTTATTAGTAAACATATAAAAAAAAAAAGTTCGCCAATAAAAACTTTTTTTTTTAAGAATTAAAAATAAAAAAAAATCATCTTAATCTCGCATATATATAAAATCGCACAGATAAATAATTATTAAAATAAAACTTTATTAAAGAAAAAGTATTTTAAAAACAAAAACTTAAAAAGATTTAGAGATAAAAATATATCTTTAATTTTGGAAAACACATTAATTAATCAGAAATGGAAATGATTGTTTTAATTAGTTAAATGTAAACCAGCCTTGGGCATTTAAATGTAAAAACATCAGTCATTAAGGAAAACAATAGAAACTGTTAGCAAATAAGAAGAAATCCCTATGGAATCAGACCTCAGAAAAAGGACCATCGCATCGATGACGTAATGTAAATTCAATCCTTCAAATTAATATAAAAGGACAAATTTGAAAATTATTAATTATTATTATGATGTGACAACATGTATTAGTACAGAGTTGGAGGTGAAGGGATTGACAGACACACTTTCAATTCCTTCAGCTGTTAAAGAAAAGGGAGTGAAACATCATTTTCTTCATTGAGGACCAGTTAAAGCAAAAACCTCCAGATGAATAAATAAAGCAACGGCTAAATGGATACCAATATCTTCAGGACGGCGTGGGAATTCCCGTTCAAACTTACAAATGACAATAAAGATGAACTGTTTAAAACTGTAAGAACTTTACAATTAATGAACATTAAATTAAAAACTTTTCGTATTTAAAATAATTGCATTAGTTTCCTATCTGACTAAAATTTTTAAATTTTTTTTTTATGTATTTTTTATTTATTTTTTTAAAATTATTTCCATTTATTTAATTTTTTTCTTTAAGTTTATTTATGATTTCTGTTTTCTGATAAATTAAAATATATCAATGTTAAACTTAGGTCGGGCGTGAATGGCTGTATAGATTTGTAAAGTTATATTAGGGGAGGGTAATCTTAGGTTATTTGTGTCGTTGTTAAATTGGGTCAATGGATTGGATATATTGGTGTGATTAGTAGATGTAATATCAGATTTGCTACGGACAGAATCATTTTATATGCTGCACTTACCCGTTTGCCTATGGAAGGAGTTATAAGAGGGAGAATGCAGTTCCTTTCTATGGAGTTTTTTTTTATTGTTCTTCTTGTCAGATAGATGTCATATTCCTATTTGACGAGAGGCAATTTCTTCTCTTAATGTTTTGGTGCTGCCGTATTTCATATTACATTGAATGCATCAATATATCAGATAAATTGACACCAGTTTTGGCTTCGAACCTTTAGCCTAAGGTTAAATGGGGATAGAATGTTTTATTTTCAAATGCAAATCTATGTAGTCTATTCATACTCGACACTAAATAAAAATGCATTAAATTTAAGTTGTTTATAGACGCTTGCATGGATTGGTTATCAGTTAAGTATGTTTTGGGTTTTCATATTTGATCAACATATATAGACAATCGATAAATAATGATACCTTACGGTGAGTATCTAAAATGTATTTATCCAGATGTCTTTTAAGTTATTGGTGGCAATGCAAGTATCTTATGGTGAATACTATTGGGTTACTTATAAATTTCCCTCTGCAATTGTCAGTATCAATGATTTTATATTTTGATGGTTTATGTTTATTTTGAAATGTTTTTAACCATTGTAATCTATGTAACCGATCTATACTCAACATTATTAAAACAAATTTTTATAATTCCATCTGTGCGAACTTAATTAAAATGTAAATTTATAATATAATAGAAATTAAAATGTAAATCAAAATCTAAAGTAAAGTTAAAAATAATGTTAAATGTTAAAATGTAAACTGATACTAAAACAATTTTAAATCTTATATATATATATATATATATATATGTGCGTAAATAAATTTTTGTATGTTAATTACTGGCAGTGGCTTATTTTATTTATTTTTTAATGTTGAAATATAATTAGATAAGATATGATATTATTAAATCTCTGCTACTCCTTGAGCTAGTGACTTGGGCTAACGACCGGAATCAAAATTTAAAAAAAAAAAAAAAAAATTTTTTTTTTTTTTTTACTTTCGTATCTACCTACTTTATAAAATTTTCTAGGTTCAAATGCCTAGATGGCGCCCTGTAGTGCACTTTACGTTAAGTTTTATTCTCCGGATCGTTACAATATATATATATATTGTAACCTTATATTTTAGTACAAAATAGCTTGGTAGAACTAGTTTAAAAATTTCTCTATCTTTTCTAGATGACTTAATTATCATGGCTGGCATTTAGTATGTTTGACCCTTGTGTTCAAATTTATTGAACAGTGAGATTATATAATTTTATTTTTTGTTATTATTGTGTGATTTTTTATTCCCTTTCTTCTATTTCTTTCACATATTATTTTTGCTCTGTTTCCAAACACTAAATTAGATAAACTGTGCTTAACCTAAAAATGAAAACCAACATCACTTCACATCAAGCATAATAATTTGTTTTTTCTTTAAATAATTCTAAAAATTATTTTGATTTAATTGAAGGATTTATTTAATTTTTTTAAATTAATTTATAGGCTACTATAAGATAAACACACTTTTTTATCTTCATTTTCATTTTTTTTATTAGACAGATATTGTTAATTAGAGAAGATATAAATTAGTATTAAAGTTTATTGGCTTAACATTTTTGAGGATCCATGCCTCATATTCATAGCCTTCAGTTATTGTTTTCAATTTGCAATATTGTTACATTTATAAAATTGAAGTCAAAACCATAAATATATGACTTATTATGGTCATAAAAAACAGATGCTGAAATATTATCTACTTTTTAATTTTGTTTTAATTTCTGAACCTGTTTTAATAACAGCAAGTGAACGTTAAATTTTTTTCTCCAATGTACATCTCGATTCACCTATATATCCACTACCACACCTACATATCCATTTATAAATGACACAATTTTTATTTATAAATGAGGTTTTATCTTTAGAATTATTTATTAATTTGTTTAATGTAGATGTGTAAAATGCAATATCACATATGCCTTTATAAATTGTCCTTATAAAATTTACTTGATCATCAAAATATATGGTATTGATATTCATATTTTTATTAGCAGGAGAATCAATATTATTATTAAAATTGTTATTCTTACATTTTGTATTAAATCCTCTAATAACACTGTATATATGATTATAATTGTAGCCAACATTTAACAATTCATTCAAATATATTTCAATATTTTTGCCTTTATCCAATGAATATTTGCAAAGGCTATTATTTCTAAATAAGAATGTAAAAATATTGCAAACTGAAAAAATAATAAAAAAAAATTAAAGGAAGCTATGCCAATATACAAATACAAACATGACTTAATTAACAGAAATGTTAAAATCATGGAATTTGGAAAGTTTAGCCTTTCAAATTGTTAGTTGACAAAGATTACTAGGATAATCAAAAGTGCTCCTAAGTGGATAAAATTTTTAATTATCTAATTACTGTATGTGTGTATATATATATATTGTAACTTTTCAATTTGATAGCTATTTCAAAGAATTATTTAAATTTTACATAATGGCCAAAATTTTAATTTTTGCAATGTACACAATTGTATTAATATTATAGTTTATTAAAAGTTTAATTTATATAATATAAAGTATAAAATTTTATTAATGTAACTAACAGACCCCTTCTGTAATAGTCATGCATAGTTTAAAAGTTATATTTATATCAACAGAAACTTTATTTAATAGTTATAAGTATATTTAAATTATATTCATAAAAATTTATAATAATTATAATAGGACTGTTTATTTGATTTTCATTGCAGTGACTCTTTAATAATGTGTGTGCATGGATTAGTGGGCAGAATCTTATTTACAAAAATAAATGAATTTCATTTCTGGGTGGAAATTATATGTTTTATTCCAATTAAGAATATTAAATTATTTAATATTATAATTTTTAAATAGTAATAATCAATAAATATTACAAAGATTAAAAATTATAATTATATTAATTTAAGTGTAATTAAATGTATTATTTAAATGTTTGAATATTTTATTAACTTTTATTATGCTTTGGTATTATTGTTACAAATTGTAAACAAAATGTAATTTATTCAAGAATTTTTCAGTTAATTAAAAGTAGATAACCAATGAAATTGATTTCTTTAATAGTCTGAGGCCATACTGTCTACAATATAACAAAAGATGAGCAGACAAAATTGGGGGAGAATTGAATCAACAGTAGAAACTAATTAATCTATTTTTGTTAGTTCCATAAAATTTGTAACTTTTATCATGGTTTATTTTAAAATAAGTTAAAAGCTGCCTTTAAGAATCTGGATAATTATATACAATATGTTGTAAAAGGATTATAAAATGATTATGAAGTAAATAAATCCTATCTTAATGTTAAATTATACTCAAATCATAGTTACTATTAAAAGTGCAAAGGAACAGCTTTATTATTCTTTAAAAATTGATTATCAACAAATTTAACAAGTTTACAAGTCTGTTTGCATAAGAATGTGTTTTGTTATCTCTTTCTTTTTAATGATTATAAGAATTAATTTACTAAGAAATCTTTATTTATTTAAAAAGAACAGTTGTTATAGAATTGTTAAAACACTTTATAGAACTTTAAGTTAGCTAGCTAATGGTAATTATGAGCTTATTTTTTAAAAACAATTATTTTAGATAGAAAAACTTGCATGCTGAAAGGAAAGTAAAATCTAAGATTTTAATAACAATATGTGCTTTTAACAGCCATGAATGTAATTCCAGAGTAATTGATAATTTTATATAATGCTAAAAAAATAACTCTTGCTTATATTAAAGAATATGTATATTATAAGTTGAACTGAAATATTATATTTTTTTAAAGAAGGAATTATTTATTTTCATAAATAATATCAAGGAAGAACATAAACTAAGATGGTTCAAAATCTAAAAAGCAAATAGATTATAAGCAAATATAACTTATAAAAAAAGATGAACAGATAAAAAGTTCAAATTTAGTAATTATTACAGAAGAAATTAGTATGTGATATATCCCTCTAATGAAAAATTAATATTATCGAATAATATAATATTTAAAAAAGTATTTTCAAATATTTATATTTTCTTGATATGAAATCTATTAAATTCTAATTAGGTATTCTATTGAAGTGCGCTAAGGAGTTTTAGAAACATTTAATAATTATGTGATTTTTTCTCTCTCTCTTTAAAATGCTGTACTTTTTAACAATGATTTTACAAGTTGGAGGAAAGAGAAAGCAGCAATGGGAAAAGAAGTTGAAACATGGTGATATTTGTTTAGTGTTTGGGAATTTTTACTTTAAAAAAAATAATTGAAAAATGTTTCAATCTGAAGTTTAGTAAAATGTGATTACAAATAATAATAATTCTTATTTATTTAAGATAATCATAGAAACTATTTACATTTAATTCAAAAGCCATTTATTTAACTAATTTTTAATCATTAAATGAAAAATATAATACACATGTGTGTTTCAGTGAAAGAGAGCAATCATAGAATTATTAAGAGACAAAATGGTGTAAGAATAAAATGTAAGCAAAACATGTTAAGCATATTTTAAAAATAATTGATAAGCAACTGGATTAACCAAGAATTCTCATATGAATTGAAATATAAAAATGGTGATATTTAATAATAGTATGAGCTGCTACATTTAAAGAGTCTATTCAAGTCTGCCGTCTACTTCAAATCGCTAGTAATTTGCTCAATATATACATTTAAAATATGTCGGAATGTTGAACTTTAAAGGTAGAATTAATAGCAGAAGATATGTATGTTTTGGAATATTTTATTGCATGCAAACTGGCAACATTAAATAAATATTTTAATTGCAGATGTTTTTCTGACATGAAAACTTTACTTTTAAAAAAAAAAAGATGTTTAAAATCACATTCAAATGCTAAATTTTATTGAAACGCTACTTTAGTGTTTTGTGTATCAGTAATTAAATAATAAAGAATTGATTATCTTATCTGAACGTATAATTTGTTTACTACTTGAATAATAGTAACAGCCTTTAAATAATTAACTAAAACTACTTTCTGATTTTGATTTTTTTTTCATATGTCATAGCATCTGCCGGGACGCGAACCCACACCCGTCTGCAACCAACTACTTGCTTGCATTGCGGCTGCGATACCTCTCGGCTAACAACACAAGACATACTTTCTGATTTTATCGTCAATTTTGAATTATTAAATTATTTTGCTCTAATTATTATTCCTAGATTTAAATGTGGATAGATAAATTAATATAGCCTGGATATCATAAACTTGGAACAATGCTAGATAAAAATGTAGAATTTAATAACTTATGAAAAACATTTTCATTTAAACTCTACATGTCATGTTTTTGGAATTATCTCATATTCACAGAGCCCACGTATAAATTCATTAATTTAAAAGTACTCATAATAACTGGAACAAACAGATAAAATTACATCTATGGGATTCCGATATAATTTATAATTATTACTTTGTGTAATTTGTAAGTATTTTTCAAGACATTTTATATGGATTTCACGAATAATTTAAGTATTCCAAAAATGTTGTACACTTTTATTTATGTATTTAAGTAGAATGAATTAATTTTAATTTTTATTCTTATGTGAATTTATATGTGAGGTTCATGATTTATACTTTTACTATGTTTAAATTAAATTTATGTTATTGAATAAAATATTTATTTGATAAAATAGTGCTTGCAAAAAGCTTGAGAATTACTAATAAATTTATGGTGGGTGTCAAACTTTTATGAAATGTCTTATGAGTCTTTCCAGGGTTCTGCTTTTATACTCATGTCACTTGTATTATATTGTTACTATGTTTATGTTTTAAGCAAGATAAATCAGTATATTAATTGTCATTATTATTAAAACACTTTTCATTATGTGTGAACATTCCTATTATAACAGTCAGAATGAAAGTGGATGTTGGAAGTCTTACCATATCTGTACTACAGAGCACCAATAGGCTACTTGAACCTAGAAAATTTATAAAGTAGGCAGATACACACTGTTAAGATCTAACTTTACCTATATATGGTTTTATTTCGATCATCAGCCCAATGCCACTAGCTCAGTGAGATGCAGACATTTATCAAATAATTCTTATCTAAAAATATTTCAATATTAAAAAAATAATAGAAGCCACTGCCAGTAATAACACAAACAAACATTTATTTAAACATATATAAGATTTAAAATTATTTTAGTATCACTTTTACTTTAAAATTTAACTTACATTTTAACTTAGATTTTAGAATTTAATTTACATTTTACTTTTATAAGTTTGCACAGATGAGTTTAATATTTATTAGAATGTTGAATATGAATAGACTACATAGATTGCATTTGAAAAGAAAATATTCTATCCCTGATTTAATCTTAGGCCAAAAGTTTGCAGTCAAACCAATGCCAATCTATCTGATATATCGATGTATTCAATGCAGCATGAATATGACAGCACCAATACCATACTGTCAGGAATGTACATCTGAACAGCATGGTTATAGAAAACATTGACTCTCATCCAGACAGGAATACTACATCTGTCTGATGAGAAGAGCAATAAAAAAAACTCCATAGGAAGGGACTGTGTTTTCCATTTTACTATCCCATTCTATAGGCAAAAAGGGGGTGTGCAGCATATAATGTGATCCTGCACATAGTGGACCTCATACTACATTTACTAATTACACCAATATATACAATCCATTGACCCAATTTAACTACAAAACAAATATCCTAAGATTACCCTCCCTTAAACTAACATAACTTTACAAATCTATGCAGCCATTCATGCCTGACTTACATTTAACATTTATTAAAAATTGTTTATACAAAAAAACATCATAAAAAAAATTTCAAAGAATGAAAAAATAAATTAATGGAAATGAGTTTTTTTAAAAATATATATATTTAATAAAATAATTAATAAATAATTTAATCAGATAGGAAATTCTACTTCTATTTAAATATTAAGAAGTTTTGGAATTAAAGTTCTTACTGTTTTGAAAATGTTCATTAACTATATAGTTCTTACTGTTTTTAGAAAAAGTCCATAGTTTTTCCTTGCTTGTAATTTGGAAGGTGTTAATTCCCATGAAGTCATGAGGAGATTGGTGTGCAGTTAGCCATTGGTCCTTTATTGCAGCTGGTATTTAATTGCTGGGCCCAGATGTTTTATAGTCCACAATATGGGACAACAATGTTTCATTTTTTAGAACAACTGAAGAAATTGAAAAAGCATCTTTCAATCCCTTCTCTTCCAACTCTCTCTGACTTAACACATATCACTTCTCTCAATCACATCTATTTCCTATTATAATCAACTTTCTTATCAAGGATGCATTACATCATGATGATGATGACCCTTTCATTGAGGTCCATTTTTTGAGGGATTTCTTTTATTGGCTATTAGTTTCTATTGTTTTTTTCTCTCCTATCTGACCTTTACTTCTACATTTTGAAATGCCCAAGGGCTAGTTTACTTTTACTAATTAAAACAATCCTTTCCATTTTATACAATAGAATTAATTAAATTATTGTACATTGTTTTTTTATCTTTAAATCTTTCAAGTCTTTTTCTTAATACACCTGGGTCTTGTTTTACACGATTGATAGGTTCCTCAGAAAACACGTGCAAACAAAATAGTGCAAAAATAGACGTAACTTACATGGAAAAAGGGGGGATGCGGTCTGTGATTTTTCAAAATTCGCATAAAACCAAAGCACCAATGTAAAATTACTTTAAAATTCACGCAAAAAAATAAATAAGGAAATAAAATATGACTAATAAAAAATTTCAAATTTGAAAAAAATTGATACAAGACAAACTTTTTTTAACTATAATATTTAATTTTATTCAAAATAATATATTTTTATGCATAATTTACAGTATAGTAATTTACATTTTTTTATACACGTTTTAATTATTATTGCTATTTGCCCAAAAACACATTTGTTTGCAAACTAGTAAAAAATCAGATTCTCATGTGATGTGATGTGATGTATTTGGCTTTTCCATAAACAAAGTCAAGAATATCTCAGCAATTATTCTCACAAGAGAAAATACAACTAGCGCCAACTTCACTCTCATGTTGTGTTAAAGGTTTTCTGTTGATGATGACGATGATTTTATTAATTGTTTATGAACTTACACTTATGATAATAAAAAGACATTTTATTCACCACTGCTGGGAAAAATTTAATTAAAACTAACAACTAAAAATTAAATTCTTATTTTTGTCTTTAATTTTCAATTACATTTAAAAATCAAATTTCATTTTACATCACATTAATTTCAAGTCACCCGTAAGTAATTTTTAAATTGTTAATTACAATTAAAAATCAGATTTTAATTTTTAATTGTCAAATTTAATTGTGCCCACTGCTATTACTGACCTTTTAAAAATAATCTTGTGGACACTAAATGATTAATAATTGATTACGTTCTTTTTTAAAAAGCAAAAACAGAATGTGATTTAAAATGCAAAATTAACATGCACAATGTTTGAACAAATTTACATTATAATCTTGTAAAATTTAATGTGTGTATACATAAAATGTGGAAATCATGATTTTAATTTCATTATTGCATAAAATCTTACTATTATAAAGCACTAAAAATATTGAAATTACTAAGATGAAAGTAGAATTCCAATAATGTGCTATTACTTTCAATATAATGTAAGTGCGTGAAATTTATTATTTAAAGTAATAGCACATTATCGGAGGTCGACTTCCGGTGAAACACGAATCGTGTAACTTCAAAATCGTGTTAAATAAGTCCGCGTAAAAAGAAACCCAGGTGTATTTAGTTTTAAAACTTTTTTCTTTTTTTTTCTTTAATAAAGTTTTTTTTTAATAATTTTTCATCTGTGCGGTTTTATATAGTAGAGTTTAGATGATTTTTAATTTTCAATTTTTAATTATTAAAAAAGAAGTTTTTATTTGCGAACTTTTATTTTTCATGTCTAATTTAAAAAAAAATAATGTAATGGTGTACATGCCCATTACACTATGTATAGATGAATGCATCCACAGGAATGTCATTTTACTTCATAAATGTAAGTTTGGGCAAAGTATTTTGTATTATTATGCTAAAATCATGTTCTTCCATCTGCAAGTATAACTTATAAGTTTAGTCATAAAGTGTAGCAGGACATCTTATCTAAATTATCTTCATAATGATTAACTGTTTGTTAATTAATATTTTATCTGAACTGAAGTTTGAATTTTCACTTTGATTTAGCTTTGCATTATAGCTAAATTCTGCAAATATAATATTATTTATTATATTATTATAGGTTTATAGTATAGGTTTATTAGTTCTGGAACTGACACATTAGGTATTTCATGATTTGATGTTGAATTTCAGTACAGTTTCCTCAAGGCAGAAATTGGACCAAATTATAATAAAATATATGATTAGGCATTTATAAAACTGTGCCTGTGATATATTTATTGAAGGAAACAAATGGAATAATATTTTATTTTATTTATTTGTTTGTTTATTTATGTATCTATTTATTATATTAAACATCCTACATAAATTATTTGGGTTCTCATCTGATCCTTCATGTCAGCCATGTGATAGCACTATTTCTAGCTAAATTTCTAGAAATATGCCGTTTCTGCGGCCGCACCCAAGTCTTTAAGCATTCTTTCTAAAATAAATCCTAGAAAGATTGTTAACTTGGAGTTAAGTCTTGTTTCTATGCTAAAAGGTAGAGTGTTAACTCAGAGTTAAGTCTTCTTTCTACAATAAAATCTAGAAAGAATGTTAACTCAGTTTAGCAGCTAACAGCGTGGCTTTTTCTGATGCTAAAAGCAGAGGAAAATGCCATAGTTGTTTGTGTCACACACTATATCATAATGCTGTGTTATGTATTTTATATAACAATATCATATGAGAGTGTGTTAATTTGATCATGTCAAAATTATTTAAATTTTCATTGGGGCCTTTTTTAAGACGAATTGATGTACTATTACCTTGTAACAATTTAAACAGTGTCATGATTGGTCCTCGTAAAGCTATAAACCTCCTAAATTCTCGATTATGGTGAGGTAGTGTAAAATTTTTAAACGATCACGCTTTGAGTCACGTTTTAGCAAGAAATTTTCCGAGACCAAGAAGATGGCTAATTCCAATAACAGAAAACATGAAAAGATGGGAATTGCCAGACATGGAAGCTGGTGCTGGAATATTTCTACAGCAGAAAAAAATATCCTGCTGCTGAAAGAAAAGATTGGATTGTGCAGCAAATATATGCAGATTTGAGGTTCTATAACATCTTTCGACTTTCATTTGTAAGTCTCATTGTGGCCGACAGAAATGTTCACTTCGTAAAGGCAAGCTTGTTTGAGGGATTCAAAATGGCCTTCATCAAATGTAAAAAATAAAAGAAGTAACTTCAATTTTTATTTAAACGTACATCCCTTCTTCTCCCGATAATTGTTGTCGTTGGCAATCAAATGTAAAATAAAAGAAGTAACTAAAATTTTTATTTAAACATAGCCCAAAAAACCCTTCTCCCAATAATTGTTGTCATCGGCAATCAAACAGTCAAATAAAAGGAATGTCAATTATCCTTTAATTGTAAAGAAAAAAACCATCCCACTAATTGTTGTTGGAAATCAAATGTAAACCAATCAAAGTCAGACCATAAATTATTAGGTAAACATAACCCAAATTACTATTTGAACATACACTGGAAAAGACCCATTCTTGTCAATCAAAATTAAAAAAACAACAACTATTATTGTCCCATTGTCAAACCGAATATTATTTGAGAAAACCCAAATAATTTATAAACGAAAAAAAAGAAAGTCAAATCGGTTGTCAATCAAATGATAACCAATAAAAGTCACTTAAATTTTGATTTAAACATACACACAAACAAAAAATGCAAAACCCTTTCTCCCAATAATTGTTGTCAGCAATCAAATGTAAAAAATAAAAAGAATGTACAATTATTCTTTAATCATACACAAAAACACCCCTCCCACTAATTGTTGTCAGCAATCAAATGTAAAGTACTAAAAGTAAGGTAAACCAATTATTTTTTAAACATAACCCAAATTACTATTTGAACATACACCAATAAAGACTCATTCTTGTCAATAAAAATGAAAGAAACAACAACTATTATTGTCCCATTGTCAAAAATATTAGGTTTTGGGGAAACCAAAACCATAATTTATAAACGAAAAAAAAAAAAGAAAGTCAAATCGGTTGTCAATCAAATGTAACTGATAAAAGTAACTTCAATTTTGATTTAAACATACACAAAAAACAACCCCTTTCTCCCAATAATTGTTGTTGGCAATCAAATGTAATTTAAAAGGAAGGTAAATTAGTATTTAATCATCACGCAAAAACACCCACCCATCTGACTAATTATTGTCAGCAATCAAATGTACATCACCACTAAAAGTAATGTAAACTACTATTCTTTAAACAGTTACACCCATCTTCCAATAATTGTTGTCTACAATCATACACACAAAAAACACCCCTCCTAATAATTAGTGTCAATCAAATGTAAACCAATCAAAGTAAGACCTAACTTATTATTTAAACGTAACCCAAATTACTATTTGAACCTACACCAAAAAACACCCCATTGTCAATAAAAATTAAACAAATAACAACTATTATTGCCCCATTGTCAAAAATATTTATTTGTAGAACCAAAACAATAATTTATAAATGAAAGGAAGTCAGATCGGTTGTCAATCAAATGTAAACCAATAGAAGTAACTTTAATTTTTATTTAAACATACACACACACATGAAAAAAACCACTTCTCCCAATAATTGTTGTCGGCAATCAAATGTAAACCTATAAAAGTAATGTAAATTATTATTTAATCGTACACAAAAACACCTCTCCCACTAATTGTTGTCAGCAATCAAATGTAAACCTATCAAAATAACGTAAATTATTATTTAAAGATCCATCAAAAAAACGCCTTCTCTCTTGAATTTTGGCAATCCAATTTTACAAAAACAGTAATACTATTTTAAAAAAACACAAATTACTATTTGAACACAAACCAAAAAAGACCCTCTTGACAATAAAAATTTAAAAAAACAACTATTATTAATTATCCCATCGTCAAAAATATTGTTTGGGAAAAATAATTCAGAAAGGAAAGAAAGTAAACTTTGTAAACAAACAAAAAAAGTCAATATTAATAGAGAATCGCTAGCCTGGGAACATTATATTTATGTGTTTTTGGTTAGAAATCATGCCACCCATGGCTGACATGAAGGTTCAGATGAGAACCATTATTTGTTAATCATAAAATTGTAAATAAACATTAATTTGTAATTAAATTTACTGTGCCGTTGTTATTTATCATTCATAAAACCAGAAATCCTATATCTTGAACAGAGCATATATTGGAGTACGTACTGTTGTCAGTATGATATAAGAGTCTTAGTAATATTTTGAGAAAACATTTGAATGCTTTTGTCCTTGGTAGTTTATGATGTGTAGGGTACAATAAAATTCCATTTGCTTTCTCCATCATTTTACCTTTGCATTGTTGATTTTAATATATGCTACAAAATTGATTGATTTTATAAACTTATAAACAGATTTACCAAATAATGCTATGATTGAATTTATTTTTTGATGTTATAATTGCAATTTATCAAACATAACAATAGTCTCACTGCTATTTGCTAAATTCTAAACTTAAGTTTATAAGAAAAGAACCCAAGTGTCCCATGCTTATTATTATTGCAAAGCTCATACCTAGCCTTGCATTTGTACCAAAATCATATATGTCATTCTAAAATTCATAATCTTTAATAGTTTCACAAGTTATGCTATCTTGCTCATCATTGGCCATAAGGTCTCATGCAATGAAAAATCGCAGATTAAAGTTTTGAAGAATAATCAAATTACATACTTATAATTTGTCTAATGTACTCTCACATATTGCTATAATGGGTCTTCACAGTGTACCCTGGCCATGACCAGATTAGATCATAACAATTTTATGTTATATCATTAATTTTGTATGTTGTGACCTAACCAGACTTTTTGGTTTCAGTTGTTAGCATGCAATGTGATAGGTTTGAGTACTTAGATTTGACATATGTGCTCAGATTTTGGTTACAGTCTTTGGCCACCCAACAATTGGGGCATTTGGTTACAGGGCATTCTATTACAGTTTTTGGCACCTTATAAACATGTGGCCCAATTAATTGATTAATTGGTAGTTGCAGAGTACAATATGGCAATGTGTGAACTAGATTAATTAATTATTGTTGGTTACAAATGCGTTTCAGTTATATTTCTTTGTATTTACAAGTCATGGCACAATATATACAGTTTAATGCTGCTTTATTTGGGGTAATTTGTTGTTGAATAGTGGGTGTGAAACAGGTTGTTCTGCTCTGCTTGTTGTTACATTTTTAGTTTTCCATACTGCAAGAATAATTATCATGTGACAGATGCTCCATAATGGTGATGAAATATTGTATGTTTCACTGCTATATATTTTACTCCAAATTTCTTATATGGATTTCTGGTGACAATAACAATCCTATTCCAGGGTATACATATATTTACGATTGAATTGTGAAGAGTTGATATTATCAAGGATTTATAAGTTCTTGTGACTACTGCAGATGATTATAGTTGAGGTTCAGATTATTGGTGGTGATGATTTAGTGGTTGGTTGTCTTGGGCAGATTTTAATTATTGTTATTAAAGCATAGATATTTTTACAAAGGTGAAAGTTTTGTTTTAGAGAATATTAAAATAGTTGTTTACAAAATATTTAAAATGAGTGATTTGGAAGAGATTAATGATCCCTAGAGAACCCAAGGAGTTGCCAGGCTTGATCTCCAACAACGTTTTATGCTGATGTTCGAATGTATGGAGATTGGATTTAGTAAGATGTCTCAGTTTCAGAAAGAGATGTCTAAAAAATTGAACAGTCTCAGTCTCACAGAGAGCTGTCTGAAAATTACATAGTTTTGAAAATAAAGTTGCTGGTTTAGAGGAGAAAATGGCTGATTTCAGCAGTTTGTAAAAGAAAAAATAGAAGCTTCTAGGGTGAAAACGGTGGAAGAATTTAATCAGAAGTTTCAGTCATTGGAAAATAGTTGTAAAGTAGCTAAAGATGAGTAAGATATTAAGTTAGAAGAAATTAAGGTTAGCTTCCTCGATTATAATAAGCACTCAGAAGATCATCTGAAAGAAATTGAAAATAATTTTATAATCCATGAGGAGAAGATGGACAGTAAACTGATGATGCTTGAAGCAAAAATAGTAGATGCAAGGAATCAGTTGGCATAAATAATAGGGCAGGTTAGTGAAATGAGCTATAAGGTTCAAGAAGTGGAGTCTCAGTCAGACCAGTTTTTTAATAAAATTAAGACTGAAATAAAAGTTAAACTTCAAGATATTAATGAAAGTCACTCGAACTTTTGAAAGACCTATTTAAGTACATGAGTGAATCTATGGCAGAGAAAAAAGCAGAAATAGGGAAAATTGAAAAGGTTTTGGATGAAACTATAAACAGGTCCAATGTACAGTGTAAGGAATTGAAAAAGGCTAATGCCAAATTTGGTGAGGATTTAGAGATGATACAGAAAGAGTTGAAGGAAGTGAGGAATAAATACCATGAGTGGCTGAATGAGTCAAATGAATTTAATAAGGAGGTTAAGACAAATTACCTTAGAGAAAGTATAGATTTTATAAGAGATGTTGGTAAAGCAAATGTAAAATTTAAAGAGATGAGTGAAAAGATAATTGATATAAATTTGGTAGAAAGATACTGATAAAGGAAGAAGTATTGGAAAGGCTAAAGTTAAGTTCAAGATAATTGAGATAATATCTATTATAGAAAACTTGACAAATATCAGAATGTGAAGAAAGCTAAAAGGAAATTTGAATGTGACCTTGCAATAGAAAATGCCAGGTGTAATTTGCATGAAATAAGTCAAAAGTAAACGTAAGCCACATTCTTTTAAGGTTAGAGATTTGGTGTTTGTTCATAATCCTCATGCCAGCAACTTACAGAAAATTGAATTTAGAAAATACTTGAGCCTATATAATGGGTCTTTCATGATTGAAAGCCAGGTAGGAGAAAATGCATTTATGCTCTCAACTCCTGAAGGAATACGAGGCACCTATAACACATAGTTTAAAGCCTGCACCTTCAATAAATTAATGGCATTTATATATCATGTAAATGTTATACCATATTCAGATTAATGAATAAGCAAA
The DNA here is from genome assembly GCA_028023455.1 of Epiperipatus broadwayi. Classification (NCBI taxonomy): domain Eukaryota; kingdom Metazoa; phylum Onychophora; class Udeonychophora; order Euonychophora; family Peripatidae; genus Epiperipatus; species Epiperipatus broadwayi. Next base: position 223,899 of record JAQFVV010000281.1, on the reverse strand, counting down.
TGGAATAGAGAAAGGTTATTGGTAGATTATAGATAAAATAATGGGAAGCAGTGAGTTATGATGTAAATTTTTATAGAGTTTGGGGAAATGAATTCCAAAGAAAGATATTTTTTTCCATAGGGGGTGTAAACTGTAACATTATATTTTAGTGTAAAATATAAAGATTGATAGAACTGATTTAAAATTTTCTCTGTCTTCTTCTTGGTGATTTGATAGTCTTGGTTTGCATTCTGAAGAGACTATCTACTTTCATTCAAAATAATTTATTGGTGAAAATAAGTAATTTTTTGCCTTGCTTATTGCCTGTAATGTTTTAATGCATTTAAAATCGCTTTTTGCCATCCACTGATTTAAGTCAAATATGTTTAACCTGTAAGAAATTAACAGCACACATCAAGTTTAGTAAAATGTGATTAAAAATAATACTAATTATTATTTATTTAAGATAATCTTAGAAATTAATTTCATTTAATTCAAAAGCCATTTATTTAACTAATTTTTAATCATTAGATAAAAATATAATAAATACATGTGTGTGTTTCAGTGAAAGAGAGCATTCATAGTATTATTAAGAGACAAAATTGTGTGAGAATAAAATGTAAACAAAACATGTTAAGCATATTTTAAAAACAATTGATAAGCAACTGGATTAACCAAGAATTCTCATATGAATTTAAATATAAAAATGATGATATTTAATAATAGTATGAGCTGCTACATTTAAAGAGTCTGTTCAAGTCTGCTGGCTAATAAATCAAATCACTAGTACATTTAAAATAAGTTGGAACATTTAACTTTAAAAGTAGAATTAACAGCAGAAGGTCAGTATGTTTTGGAATCTTTTATTGCATGCAAACTGGCAACATTAAAGAAATATTTTAATTGCAGATGTGTTTCTGACAAGAAAACTTTCCTTTTAAAAAAAAGAAGAGGTTTAAAATCAAATTTACATATTAAATTTTATTGAAACGCTACTTTAATGTTTTGTGTATCAGTAATTAAATAATAAAGAATTGATTATCTTATCTGAACATATATTAATTAACTAAAACTATTTAATTTGTTATTACTTGAATAATGGTAACCGTCTTTAAATAATTAACTAAAACTATTTTTGATTTCTATCGTCAATTTTGAATTATTAAATTATTTTGCTCTAATTATTATTCCTAGATTTAAATGTGGATAGATAAACTAATATAGCCTGGATATCATAAACTTGGAACAATGCTAAATAAAAATGTAGAATTTAATAACTTATGAAGAACATTTTCATTTGAACTCTACATGTTATGCTTTTGGAATTACCTCATATTCATAGAGCCCATGTAAAATTCAGTAATTTAAAAGTACTCATAATAACTGGAACAAACAGATAAAAGCACATCTATGAGATTTGGCTATAATTTATAATTATTACTTTATGTAATATGTATTTATTGTTCAAGACATTTTATATTGATTTCATGGATAATATTTAATATTTCCAAAATGTTGTACACATTTATTTATGTATTTAAGTAAGAATGAATTAATTTTAATTTTATTGTTATATGACCTTATGTGTGATGTTCATGATTTAGACTTTTACTATGTTTAAATTAAATTCATGGTATTGAATAAAATATTTATTTGAAGATATAGTGCTTGCAAAAAGCTTGAGAATTACTAATAAATTTATGGTGTGTCAACATTTTATGAAGTGACGTAAGAGTCTTTCCACATTTCTGACCCTATACTCATGTCACTTGCATTACATTGTTACTATGTTTATATTTTAAGCAATATAAATTAGTATATTATTTGTCCTTATTATTGAAACACTTTTCATTATGTATGAACCCACATCTGCTAAATTGCTGAAGTTTTTCTGAATTGTCAGAATAACTGAGGATGATTTTGCACTTTAAATATAAAGTATATATTCATCTTGCCTTAGAGTATTAAATGGCATTAGTCTGTTCTGGTGGTTAAGCTGCAGATTAATTATTTGCCACTTTCTGTATTTTTACATTCATTCCTCCATGGGTGGTTAATCCACAGAATTGTGTAATTAATGTCTGCTTCATGGTGGTGTATAAACCCACAGGTACTCAGTGCTGTATCATTTTTATGTGTTCATAAATGCATCCACAGAAATATCATTTTACTTCATAAATGTAAGTTTGGGCAAATTAATTTGTATTATTATGCTAAAATCATCTTCTTCCATCTATAAGTATAACTTATAAGTTCAGTCGTAAAGTGTAGCAGGGCATCTTATCTAAATTATCCTCGTAATGATTAACTGTTTATTAATTAATATTTTATCTGAACTGAAGTTTGAATTTTCACTTTGATTTAGCATTGCATTATAGCTAAATCCTACAAATATAATATTATTTATTATATTATTATAGGTTTATAAATATTTATTCTTATTAAGCACGATGTCAGCAAATAATACTTATATAAGGCTAAAACTTTAGTACTAGCACCTTGAGTGCTTAATTTAAACCAGAGAGACATCTACAAATCATAATGCAAGATTCTACTTTATAAAGATAAGAGGGACCCTCTTATCTCTGAACCTATTTTCTTAATTATAAAGGCAAATCTAAATCAGTGAAAAATTTATTAGCTTCATGCTTCCAAATCAATATGCTTTAGATTTTCCTATATAATAAAAAATAGGTTCAGAGACAAGAGGGCCCCTTTTATGTTTATAAAGTCAAATCTTGCGTTATGATTTATAGAGGTCTCTCTGGTTTAAATTAAGCACTCAAGGCTCATGTACTAAGGTTTTAGCCTTATATAAGCAGTATAGGTTTATAGTATAGGTTTATTAGTTCTGGAACTTTATTATTTGATGTTGAATTTTAGTATAGTTTTCTCAAGGCAGAAATTAGATCAAATTATAATAAAATTTATGATTAGGCTTTTATAAAACTGTGTCTATGATATATTTATTGAAGGAAATAAATGGAATGATATTTTATTTCTTTTATTTATTTATTTGTTTATTTATGTATCTATTTATTATATTAAACATCTTACATCAATTATTTGTTAATCATAAAATTTGTAAATAAATATTATTTTATAATTAAACTTTCTTTGCCATTGCTATTTGTCATTCATAAAACCAGAAATCCTATATCTTGAACAGAGCATATATTGGAGTCCATACTGTTGTCAGTATGATATAAGAGTCTTAATAATATTTTGAGAAAACATTTGAATGCTTTTGTCCTTGGTAGTTTATGATGTGTAGGGTACAATAAAATCCCATTTGCTTTCTCCATCATTTTACCTTTGCATTGTTGATTTTAATATATGCTACAAAATTGATTGATTTTATAAACTTATAAACAGATTTACCAAATAATGTTGTGATTGAATTTATTTTTTAATGTCATGATTGTAAATTATCAAACATAACAATAGTCTCACTGCTATTTATTAAATTATAAACTTAAGTTTATAAAGAAAGAACCCAAGTTTTCCATGCTTATTATTATTGCAAAGCTCATATCTAGAATAGCACTTGTACCAAAATCATACATGTCATTCAT
>JAQFVV010000281.1:55798-219845 GCA_028023455.1 Epiperipatus broadwayi | reverse complement strand
TATAGTCAGATTTAAGGTCTTCATATAGGATGCCACGAATGATGTGATTTAATTTTGATATAACACTATATTTGTTCCCAATAACTAATTTATTATTTTAAAAAATTATTATACCTAAACCACATCAAATCAATTTTCACCTTAATTAACTTTACCTTTATGCTCAGATTTCGAACTCATGGAAGTTTAACAATTTATTCTCTTCAGGGGTTCCTATTAATATTCTAAAGTAATATTAACAACGAATCTCACTAACTCTTTAAATCAAATAAAACAAAATTGAAGACTTCATTTAATTTAATATAAAAAACATAATTATTTATTTAACAATTAAATAACTTAAATTTTATAATATACAAAAAAAAAATATTTATATATCTACCTCCTTATATTAAAAATATAAATATTCTATTTACTTACGGTAGATATATTTTCTAACCTATAACACTATGTGATTTTACAATGTATATAAAATATAAGTATCCAAACATTAAGACTTTTATATTAACACTATTTTACAATAATTAGATTATACAAATAATTTAATCCAATCATTTGTATATAATACCTTCATTTGTTAAAATGATTGTAATTTATATTTATTAATATAAAAATATATACTTCACAACAATGTTAATCATTTATTCACTTATCATACATTATGGTTATTAGACTATTTGTATTAGTATATACAATGTAGTGTCATGTCATAGAAAATAATATGTGGATTTAAAAATAATTTAATCTCTTACCTCAAGTTCACATTATCCCTTTCCCATATTAACATTTCTTAACCTATATTTAAATCTTTATTAATCATGAATAAAAACAAAAATATCTTAAATTATTAATTCTCTCTTATTATTCATAAGAAAGGAATACATGATAAAGTAAATGAAATTAACTTTTCCCAATTATAACTTTCAAAAATCTTAAATGGTATTTACAAAAGTTAATACAATAATCTTAAATGTTCCTCACAAATGAAATTCCTTCAAAGATGCAATTCTTGATTCCTTCATTGTTAGACATTAAAGAAAATATTAGGATATCCTAAATTGTCATTTAGTTTCCTCTTTATATGTAAATTTCACCTTCTTAATACACAGTTCCTTTATTAACAATTATAATTTCATTTTGAAGATCTATTTTTTATAATTTTAAGGCATTCAACAAAAGATGTTATTCACACATATATATTTGATTAGGCAAGTGCATTTTATCTATCCCATGATAAATTGGTGTTCTACCTGCTTTGCATTTTCTTTATAATGTAAAGTTCATTAAATTTAATTGAAGTTTTTTTAAACATGTTCTTTTTTTCAAATGCAGTTTGATTTTAGAACATGTAATTCAAACAACACGAAAATATATTCAGATTACTTTCTTTGAACAAATATTAGAAATATCTTCTAATGAGTATTAAATTGTTCAAAATATAGATGTTATCTTATACTGTTCTTTTAAATCAAACATAGTATAAATTTTTATGAGGATATAGCTGACAAAAATAGAATCCTTAGTCTTCTAACAAAAAGAATAGAATTAATATATTATATCTCACTCCATCAGCTTGCTGAAGCATACACATTCTACATTGTTGCAATAACAAATCAATATTAAAACACTAAGTTAATTTCATTTCCTTTAATTCGATAAACTGTGAACCCAAAGGTCATTTATTACCTTGTCAACTGTCTTTTGTCAATGTCTTTTTTTTTCATTTTAAAGAATGAAAAATACTAACTTAACAAGTTATATATTTATTTTCATAAATATAATAATAATACAAATAAAATGTATACATATTGATTACATAAATGTATGAGTATATATATATATATTTCTACATTTCTCCTCGACTAAAAAAATTAAAATAAACTAACATTTTATTTTAATTCTTCCTCTTTGTTATCATTTATGCATCATTACAATTCATATTTTCTTTTCTTTTCCCTCGACTTAAGATTTTAAATTCTTCATCAATTATTAGTGGGAAAAAAGTATTATTAATTATTATATTTAATAATAATTAAATTGTTTTATGAGCAATTGGGCTCTTTTTTTTATAATGTCTTAAATATGGTACATCTAATATAATCTGTTTTGATCAAATCATAGATTAAATATACTGACTATTTTATTTTAAAATTATTACCTATTACAGTTAAATAATGTAATACTTTATTATGCAAAAATCATTATATAGATTACTTTCTTTTTATTCACTTCTTTCTATTAATTTCTATATAATGTATCCTTATCAATATACTAAGTATTTGAAATGGTATATCAAAATGATTATATGGTAGAAAACCTGATTATTTTATAACTAAGTTTTAATTAGTTAGTTCATAAGTGTTTTATGTATAAATCAATTTAAAATGCCAATCCTGCTCCTTATTGAGACTTACTAGACTATCACTGACATCTAATAAATGAACATACATAAACTTATTTAAAGGTGCCAATCCTGCTCCTTAATTTTTGAGACTTACTAGATTATCTTTAGCATCCAATAAATATATTAGTTGGAATTCATTTGTGAACTTGCCAACCTATAAGTAACCAGTCTTCCATTTCCACATTAATGATATGATCCATCTTAGTTAGACACAATTATATATAGTATTTCCTTCTCTTTCATATCTTAATTCTTTACATTTTCTCCCTATAATCTTAATAATTATTACATAATTTAGGTATTACAAAACTCATAGTAATTGTTTATTTAAGACAATTATATTTTTCCTTGATAGGGCTTTAATATATGAATAAATTATAATTTATTAACATTATCACCACCAATCAAATTTGATTCAACAATTTTTATTTTACAAGTATTTCTGATATGTTTGAAATCATTCAACCAATTTCAAATAAATCATACTCTGGAGATAATGTCATCTTTAAAACTTCATCACCTACATTAACTATTTTATTTTTAAAATCAATCAAACATTTGTTCAGATGTAAAAAGTCTACTCCCAATATCATTTCATGAATAAGTCCAGTTAATATCAAAAATACATGATAAATACATGTTTGATTAATAGTTAGTTTGATCCAGATTTGCTTTTGAATTAATTTTGCCCTTTTATTATTAGCTAGGGTAATCTGTACTGATTTTAGAGGTAAGGTTTTAATATGTGGATTTTTATCCATCAACCTTTTATAAAACTCTTCAGATATTATAGATATTTGGCTACCACTATCTAATAAGGCTCTAATTTGCAAATCTTCAAACATAATATTAATTAATGGACAATTTTGAACAGTATACTTGGGTTCATCATCTTCCTCTGAACATATTATGTTGGTGATTTGTTTAACTACAATTTTATTTTTGTTCCTCGTTTTAAATGTGGGTCTTTGAGGAGAGGAACTATTTCTGAAGATCCTCTTTAATTTAATTTTGCTGTTGTTTTGGGTATATTTTTATTATACCCTATTTTACCTTTATTTAATCCACTAGTAGATGCTATACTGGTATTTTCTGAAATCTTATGTGTATCAGAACTTAGTTTAACTTCAGCATTATTATCACTCTTCGTTATTTTACTTTGAGAATGATTAGAAGTCTTATGCTTTCTTTTTTTATAATTAATAGCCTTTACTTGTATATTTTCTTTTTTTCTTTCAAAATAATTTTGATTAACATTTTGGTTAGTTGAGTCAATATTATTTAAAATATCTATAATTTGTTCGATATTTTGTGCATTAGAAAATAATAAAGACTGCTCAATTTTCATAGGTAAGTTATGTTTTACAATACGAATAATTTGATTTTGACTAAAATGATATGTATCAAGGGTTTTTAGTTTTGATACTTGTCTTCTAAAAAATTTAGTAAGGGTTTCACCAGGCATATTTTTATATTTTTCCTGAAGTATTTGATACAACAGTGATTCTTGACGATCATTATTTCAAAAATTCTTTATCAATAATTTTTGATATTCTTCAAAAGTTTTAGGTATTTGGAATAATGATTCTCACCATGATGAAGCATACCCTTGTAAATGACTGTATGCTACTATTAATTTTTCACCTTCTGTCAAGTTAGTATTTACTGAAAAATATAAATTTAAACTCTTTAGAGTTGAAAATGTTTTTGATTTACAACATTAGATTGTAATGTGTAATTTGTATTGCTAACAATTTTTTTTGTAGATTTATAGATGAGTGTTGATTGTGATGGTGAGCAAAGTCTCCTATAAAATAACTAATATTATCCTTATTATTTTGTTCCTTTTGCATGTTTTCCATCTCAATTACTATATCGTCTTGATGTTCCTTTTTATTTGGATCTTCCCTTATTTTATTAATAGCTTCTAATATTTGATTAAATTTATCTGAAGTAGTGTCTTCTTTGATATTAGATAATTTAAGCCTTTTACCAGCTTGGGTATAATTTTCAATCATTATTTTTTTTTCTTTCTCAAACTCATCCTTCAAAACTTTTATGGTTTGATCTACGGTAATATTTTTATTTTCCAATTGATTAAATATCTCCGATTGATTCTCTAATAATATTTCATTATCTTTATTTAACTTTACGTCTGAATCAATCAAATTTTGCTTCACATTTAAACACTGAAAATCTTTTTCCATAGACTGAATTTTCTTGTCTTGGTCATTAATTTCTATGTGGACATCTTTTATTTTCTCATCTAAAACCTTTTCAGTCTCTTCTTGGATTTTATACATATCAATTTGGAGATGATTGTATACAGTTTTTATTTCTAAAAAATTGTTTCTACTTTATTTTCTAGCTTTGTTTCAAATTCAAAAAATCCTTTTTGACACTTAAGATCTGTTTCTTCAATAACCTTTTGAATTTTTTGAATTTCATTATTCATATTTGTTTGTATTTGTGATACCTCGTCCTTCAAATCTATTTTTATATTATCTAATTTTATTGATAATTCATTTGTAATATCTACTTTCATATTTTCCATCTTAGTATTTATACTTTCCATTTTGGTATTCACAGTTTCCATCTTGATATCGATATTTGTAGACAAATCTACTTTCACACTTTACATCTTAGTATCGATGTTTGTAGACAAATCTACTTTCAGATTTTCCATCTTATTATTCATACTTTCCATATTAGTATCGATATTTGTAGATAAATTTTCCATCATTTGTTGCATCATTACCATCATTTGACTTAAAGATGGATTATTATCACTAGTTTTATTTTCTATAGGTTTCTCAATAACATCCATAATTTCTGAAACATGAGTAATATAGAATTATTCTCAGACACATCTATATCTATTTGTTCATTGATACTATTCATAGTATCATCAGCTTTATTTGAACTAAGTATCTCAGTTTGCATTTCTATATTATTATTAGTATTAGAATAAAATATTTTATACTTACTTCTCGTAATCATAAAACTAACTTTATTTTATCTATAACTTTATTTATGTGATAATATATTATTTATCGTAGGATATTAATGTGACGCCTTTCTCTTTTCAAAATATATATGTGTTCTTACTTTAATGCCTAATTTTAAAATTATATTTTTTAAGCAAGTGATCTATTCATTTAAATTTTAACCATTTAATTTTCAAAGTCTCCATTATTTTATTATCTACTATTTTACAATACATTTAATATGAAATTATTATTAATACTATTTATCACTCAATGTTTTTTATCGCTATACAAACAATATAAAATCTATGATTCAATATAATAATGATATGAAATCTATGATTCAAGGCCCTAGTTGTGTGCGCCATATGTAATGGTATGCACTCTCTCAATAAGTTAAGGCAATCACATCTCACTATAGTCAGATTTAAGGTCTTCATAAAGATGCCACGAATGATGTGATTTAATTTTGATATAAAACTATATTTGTTCCCAATAACTAATTTATTATTAAAAAAATATTATATCTAAACCACATCAAATCAATTTTCACCTTACTTAACTTTACCGTTATGCTCAGATTTTGAACTCAAGGAAGTTTAACAATTTACTCTCTTCAGGGGTTCCTATCAATATTCTAAAGTAATATTAACAACGAATCTCACTAACTCTTTAAATTAAATAAAACAAAATTAAAGACTTTATTTAATTTAATATAAAAAAACATAATTATTTATTTAACAATTAAATAATTTAAATTTTACAATATATAAAAAAATATTTTTATATCTATCTTCTTATATTAAAAATATAAATATACCTGGGTCCATTTTTATGCGGACTTATTTAACACGATTTTGAAGTTATGCGATTCATGTTTCACCGGAAGTCTAACTCCGATAATGCCCTATTACTTTAAATAATAAATTTTGCATATATTAAAAGTAATAGCACATTATTGGAATTCGACTTTCATCTTAGTAATTTCAATATTTTCAGTGTTTTATAATAGTAAGATTTTATGCAATAATGAAATTAAAATCATGATTTCCACATTTTATGTATACACACATTAAATTTTACAAGATTATAATGTAAATTTGTTCAAACATTGTGCGTGTTAATTTTGCATTTTAAATCACATTCTGTTTTTGCTTTTTAAAAAAGAATGTAATCAATTATTAATCATTTAGTGTCTGCAAGTTTATTTTTAAAAGGTGAGTAATAGCAGTGGGCACAATTAAAATTGAAAATTAAAAAATTAAAGACAAAAATAAGAATTTAATTTTTAGTTGTTAGATTAATTACTAATTACATTGTCACCAGAAAACCATTAACACAACATGAGAGTGAAGTTGATGCTAGTTGTATTTCCTCTTGTGAAGAATCTGATTTTTTACCAGTTTGCAAACGAACCTGTTTATTGGCAAATAGCCATAATAATTAAAACATGTATAAAAAATGTAAATTACTGTAAATTATGCATAAAAATATATTGTTTTGAATAAAATTAACTATTATAGTTAAAAAAGTTTGTCTTGTATCAATTTTTTTCAAAGTTGAAATTTTTTATTAGTCATATTTTATTTCCTTATTTTTTTGCATGAATTTTAAAGTAATTTTATGTTGGTGCTTTGCTTTTATGCGATTTTTAAAAAATCACAGTCTGTAGCCCCCTTTTTCAAGGTAAGTTACGTCTATTTTTGCATGATTTAGTTTGCACATATTTTTTGAGGAACCTATCTATCACGTAAAACGAGCATCAGGTGTAGTTTATTTACTTACAGTAGATATATTTTCTAACCTATAATCCTATGTGATTTTACAATATATATAAAATATAAGTATCCAAATATTAAGTCTTCTATATTAACACTATTTTACAATAATTAGATTATACAAATAATAATCCAATCATTTGTATATAATACCTTCATTCATTAAAATGATTGTCAGTAACTTATATTTATTAATATAAAAATATATACTTCACAACAATGTTAATCATTTATTCACTTATACATTACTGTTATTAGACTATTTGTATTAGTATAAACAATGTAGTGTCATGTCATAGAAAATAATAATATGTGGATTTAAAAACAATTTAATCTCTTACCTCAAGTTCACATTATCCCTTTCCCATACTAACATTTCTTAACCGATATTTAAATTTTTATTAATCATAAATAAAATAAAAATATTTTAATTTATTAATTCTCTCTTATTATTCATTTTTTAAATAAAATGAATACGATAATAAAGTAAATGAAATTAACTTTTCCCAATTATAACTTTCAAAAATCTTAAATGGTATTTACAAAAGTTAATACCATAATCTCAAATGTTTCTCATGAATGAAAATCCTTCGAAGACACAGTTTTAGATTCTTTTGTTGTTAGACATTAAAGAAAATATTATGTAATGAGCACAGACATCGTTACATTGTTTTTTTTATTATTAAACATGAAGTTAAAATAAGAAGTTCGCATTTAAAAATTTTTTTTAAAAATTAAAAATTGAAATTAAATATCATCTTAAACTCGTATATATAAATCGCACAGATAAAAAAAGAAATATATTAAAATAAAACTTTATTAAAAATAGAAAAGGTATTTTAAAAACAAAAACTTAAAAAGATTTAGAGATAAAAATATATCTCTAAATTTTGTAAAACACATTAATTAATCAGAAATGGAAATGATTGTTTTTAATTAGTTAAATGTAAACCAGCCTTGGGCATTTAAATGTAAAAACATTGGTCAGATAGGAAAACAATAGTAACTTTTAGCAAATGAAATAAATCCATCGGGAAATTGGACCTCAACGAAAAGGATCATCACATCGATGACGTAATGTTAAGTCAATCCTTCAAAGTAATATAAAAGGACAAGTTTGGAAATTATTAGTTAGTTATTGATTATTATTATTACGATGTGACAGATAGGTGTTAGTGCAGAAGTGAAGGAGAAGGGATTGAAAAAGACGCACTCTTCAATACCTTCAGTGCTGCTAAGAAAGGAAGAGAAATGAACTATCATTTTCTACATTGAGGACCAACTAAACTAAAAAACCTCCAGATGGATAAAAATAAATCGGCCAACAGAATACCAATCTTAGGATGGTGTGGGAATTCACGTTCATGGTGAGCAACAGATAAAATTGGACATTTTAAAAACCGTAAGAACTTTATAAATAATGAACATTAAATTAAAACTTTCCATATTTAAATGATTGCAATATTATCCTATCTGACTAACGTTATTTATTAATTAGTTATAATTTTATTTAATATATTTATTTTGTAAAATCATTTCCATTTATTTATTTTTTGTTAAGTTTTATTATGATTTCTGTTTTCTGTCAAGTTAAATTATATAAATGTTAAACTTAAGTCAGGCATGAATGGCTGTATAGATTTGTAAAATTATATTAGGGGAGGGTAATCTTAGGTTATTTGTGTCATTGTTAGATTGGGCCAATGGATTGTATATATTGATGTAGTTAGTAGATGTAGTCGGAGATTCGCTACTGGCAGAATCGTTTATATATACACCACACTAACCCATTTGCCTATGGAAGGAATTATAAGATGGAGAACACAGTTCTTTTCTATGGAGTTTTTTTTATTGCTCTTCTTGTCAGATAGATGTAATATTCCTATTTGACAAGAGGCAATTTCTTCTCTTAACTTTTGCTGCTGCCGTATTTTGTATTACATTGAATGCATCGATATATCAGATAAATTGACGCCAGTTTTGGCTGTGAACCTTTAGCCCAAGGTTAAATAGGGATAGAATGTTTTATTTTCAAATGCAAATCTATGTAGTCTATTCATTCTCGACACTAAACAAAAATGCATTAAATTTAAGTTGTTTATAAACGTTTGCATGGATTCGTTATCGGTTAATTATGTTTTGGATTTCATATTTGATCAAAATATATAGACATTCGATAAATAATGATACCTTACTGGTGAGTATCTAAAATGTATTTATTCGGATGTCTTTTAAGTTATTGTGTCACTGCGGTGTCTTATGATGAACACTATTGGGTTTCTTATATTCCCTATGCAATTGACGGTATCAATAATTTTGTATTTTGATCATTTATGTTTATTTTGAAATGTTTTTGACCGTGAAATCTATGTAACTGGTCTATAGGCAACATATTAAAACAAGCTTTTATAATCCCATCTGTGCGAACTTAATTAAAATGTAAACTTATAATATGATAGAAATTAAAATGTAAATTAAAATCTAAAGTAAAGTTAAAAATAATGTCAAATGTTAAAATGTAAACTGATACAAAAACAATTTTCAATCTTATATATATGTGTGCACAAATAAATGTTTGTGTGTTAATTACTGGCAGTGGCTTATTTTATTTACTTTTTAATATGAAATATAATTAGAGAAGGTATTGTATAATTAAATCTTTGCTATTCCACTGAGCTAGTGACATGGGCTAACAACCGGAATCAAAACATAAAAAAAAATTTTTTTTTTTTTACTTTTGTATCTGCCTACTTTATAAATTTTTCTAGGTTCAAATGCCTAGATGGCGCCCTGCAGTGCAGATACCTTAAGTCTACCTTTCACCCGGATTGTTACAATTAGGATATTTTAAATTGACATTTAATTTCCTCTTTATGTGTAGATTTCACCTTCTTAATACACAGTTCCTTTATTAACAATTATAATTCCATTTGGAGATCTAATTTTTATAATTTTAAGGCATTTAGCAAAAGATGTTATTCACACATATATATTTGATTAGTCAAGTGCATTTTATCTAATAGATCCCAAGATAAATTGTTTTTCTACCTGCTTTGCATTTTCTTTATAATGTAAAGTTCATTAAATTTAATTGAAGTTTTTTAAACATGTTCTTTTTTTAAAATGCAGTTTCATTTTAGAATATGTAATTCAAACAATTTTTTATAGAACATGAAAATATATTCAGATTACTTTCTTTGAAGAAATATTAGAAATTTCCTTTAATGAATATTAAATTGTTCAAAATATAGATGTTATCTTATACTGTTCTTTTAAATTGAACATAGTATAAATTTTTATGAGGATATAGCTGACAAAAAATATAATCCTTAGTCTTCTAATAAAAAGAATAGAATTAATATATTATATCTTGCTCCATCAACTTGCTGAAGCATACGCATTCTACATTGTTGCAATAACAATTCGATATTAAAACACTAAGTTAATTTCATTTTCTTTAATTTGATAAACTGTGAACCCAGAGGTCATTTATCACCTTGTCAATGGTCTTTTGTCAACAACGTCTTTTTTTTCATTTTAAAGAATGAAAAATACTAACTTAACAAGTTATATATTTATTTTTATAAATATAATAATAATGCAAATAAAATGTATACATATTGATTACATAAATGTATGAATATAAATATACTTCTACAATATATATATATATATATATATATATATATATATGTAGAAGTAAACTATTATATTTATTTATATATATATATATATATATATATATATATATAAATTGAATGAACATATAATAGTTTAATACTAAATTAAGAAATGTGTGTTTTGTACCAACTTAAAAAAAAGAATTATAGAAATAGAATAAATTATTTAATAAATACAACTCAGATACATAGTTGCACTCTTTCATGAATGTGTATACTGATATTATATATGTGTATTGGAATGACTGAGTTGTATGCTTGAGATATTAGTATATGCCTATACTAATAAATATTCGAATTTGAAGCTACAACTTGTGCATTTATTTGAATTACAAGATTCTTATAATTTCTGAATTATTATTTATAAATGCTTACTGGTATTAATGGCCACAAATCTCTAAAAGAAAAAAAAGATTCTTAGGGATGATAGAAAAATTATAAAGTGTATAAATGATGTTTCTCTATAAGATAACATAGGCTCTTTTCTCTCAATAGACATTGTCTCCCAGACCTTGAGACTGAGCTAGTCTGGATGAGGCACCTGAAAACATCAACTGGAACTCTTTCTTTTGTTTTCAAGGGATATAATTCTTATTAATTGGTAAGATTGGCACTTGAGGTCAGACTTGTTCAATGCTCATAAATATACCTATTCAAAGCATGGGTAATAACCTGTTCTCACTTAAATTCTTAGAATAGAATCATAGGTAGACTGTTAAACTATGTCTATTTGTCAAAGAATAAGATTAAGGTTATTAAAGATTTGTTTTATTATTGGAGGATTCTATATATTTTAGTTATAATAGTAATTTTTTGTAAGATTAAGGAAGGGTGGATAATAGATTATGTTATTTTTCCTTTAATTTGTTCAGTTTATATTAATTATTTGGAAGAGGAAATTATTATTAAGAGGGATTGTTTATCTTTACAATTATTTGTTAAGTATGATGATAATTATTTGTTTGTAGTTGAGAATAAGTTGAAAAAGTTGGTGAGTTTCATTGTTTTGATCCTTGTATAAAATATAGTGTAGACTAAAAGGGGCTAGATTTTGTTAAATTAAAATTTTTAGATCTATTCATGATTAGAAAAATTAAGAATAATTGTTTGGTAGGTAGTCATTATATTAAGAGTAAAGAGTTAAGGTCTATAATTGAATCTAACAGCTATTAATCTGTATCTCAGTAGTAGCAGTTTGAAAAAATTATTGTTATAAAAATAAGAGATTAAATAATTCTAGTGTATCAAAAAGGTCAGTTTTATAAAGATTATTTGAATGTTGGTTACTCTGATAAATTTATTAAAAGAATTTTATTTACTAGTAATAATATTTGTAATGATGTAAAGGATAAAGAAAAATATGATTTTTTTTTCTTTTGCCAATTAAATTGTCTTCTGATAAAATTGTATGTAAGAATAGTAATTTGATTGGAAATAAAAAAATTGCTTGGAAAAGGGATATTACTTTGTGCAATTTATTAAATAGTACAAAGAAAATTTTTGATAGAAAGACTATTCCTGGAATAGTGTATATTATCCTTTGTTTTGTAAAAAGGTATATATAGGCCAGAGTAATTTGAGCTTAAATGAAAGAATAAAGTTACATAAATGTAGGGTTAGAAAGAAATATCTTAGTTCTGCTTTATGTATACATAAAACATATACAGGCCACACTATTAATTTTGATAAAGCTAAGGTTGTTTTCTTTGAGAAAAATAAAATAAAAAAAAGAATATTTAATAGTAAAAATTTATGATTCTAAAACAACTTATTTAAAAGTTCTTTTAATATTAAGGATGTGTTGGAGGTAAGTGGAATCATGGGTAATGTTTAGTTTAAATAAGTTGTCATTTTGTAGTTCATAACACTTGAGAAACTTGCTTGTAGGAGTGAAACCATTGGTTGCATTTTAGAGTTCTTTTTTTTGGCTGGTCTAGTTAAATTGTGAATTTGGTGCATAAAGGAGTTTGTTATTAACTGAAAGGAGACCCTTTGATTTCTCTTGGAGGCCTTAAAGAAACTGACTTAGCAGGGCAAATTCCTAATGTCCATTCCATACATTCTTGTCATTGCAGCTGTTATTACTATGAGATTATTCATATAATATACAAACATGAATGGGCTGTTTACCAACATGCATTAGCCAGCATGGTGAGTTTATTGGCTTTTTACCTCTGAGTTTAAGATCAAGAAACACCATGGTCTTTCTTTTCAGTTGCCTGATAAGTCAGAATGAATGTGTGTGTGAATGAAAAATTTTCTAATAGATATATACAATCATGACAGATAAAAATAAATCATAGCTCTTATTCCCAGAAGGCTATAAAGACACCAACCAAGGCAACAGTTGGTGGCTGAAGGGGGAGGGTGCTAAGAATCTCCTGATTGTAGAGCCAGCCTGCCATTTGATGACAACTTTTTATTTAGATACTTACAAGTGCAGATCACTTTCAAGTGAAGGAAGATTGCCAGAATTAGAAGAACTGTCTTATATTAAATAGAACATTATTGGACTGTGAAGCTAGAAGAAAAGGTGAAGAGACAATTGATTTAAAAAGTGGACAGGTACTCTACTGTAATGGCACAAATATTGGAAATAAAATTGGAATAGGATTCATTATAAATAAAAAGTGGAAGAACAATATTGTAGAGATTGATGGTGTATTGGACAATGTGGCAAGATTAGTTATAGAACTTAATAGCAGATACCAAATGCAGATGATTCAGATTTATGCCCCAACAAGTTCTCATAGTGATGAAGTTATAGAAGATTTTTATATGGATGTACAAAAGGCTTTTGATCAGAGTAAGCAGCATTTTAAAATTGTTATGGGAGACTTTAATACTAGAATTGGTAAACAAATGAAAGATAAAAGTGTTGTAGGTAATTTTGGTTATGGTAATAGAAACGAGAGAGATCATTGGCTTGTGGAGTTTGCGGAAAAAAAAACTTTATATTGTGAATTCTTTTTTTTAGAAAAATGTTAAAAGAAAATGGACATGGAATCATCCAAATGAAGGTACAGCAGAATTGGATTATATTTTGACTAACAGAAAATACATATTTCAAGATTGTAATGTTCTTAATAAATTTAACACAGGAAGTGATCATCAATTAGTAAGATGTAAAACTAGAGAGACAAAAATTATTAAGAAAAACAATATTTACAGTTGATATTCATAATTTTCAGAAACACTCTAATAAATTTAAATTAGAACTTACAAATCGGTTTTAAGTATTAGTAGATTTTGAACATGATTCAGATTTGAATGAAATTAATGAGAAAAAACCTGATATGCTTTTAAAAACTGCAACAAAGATAGTTGGTAGCAAAACACAGCAATTGACCAATACAATTTCTTCTGAGACTAAAGAATTTATGAAGAAAACAAGGAATATGAAGATATACAAAAATGATGCATTAAAAAAAATTGAATAGTTCAAATTCTGTAAAATGGTTCAGAAAAGAGTTGGAAATGATATAAGAAATTATAACTGTGAACTGTCAAGGAAAGCTATAGAAGAAAATAAAAGTCTCAATAATGTAAAACAACATTTTGGTATTGATAAGAAATTTATATCTGCAATAAGCAAAAAAGATGGAACTATTACTAAAAAGAGGAATGCCATCATGAAATGTGTAGAAGACTTCCACCAAGAATTATATAGTAATAAAGAACCAGTACCTCCTATATATGTTATATCTTCTTAATTTCACAGAATTTTAAATGAAGAAGTGAGACATGCAATTAAATTTATAAAGAAAAGAAAGGCTCCAATTAATGATGGAATTATAATTGATATATTAAAAGAAGCAGGTGAAACAATAGGAAATTTTTTAACAAAGTTATATACCAAATGTCTAAATGATAAAGATGTACCAGATGACTGGTAAAATGCAATATTAATATTAATATTTAAAAAAGGTGATAAAGAAGATATGAGAAATTACAGACCTATCAACTTTTTATCAGTTTTATACAAAATTTTTACCAAGATAATTACAATTCATCTACAGAGAACATTGGATTTCCACTAACCAAAACAACAAGCTGGATTTAAAAGTAGTTTTAGTACAATAGATCATATACAGGTACTGAGAAAAGTTATAGAAAGAAAAAATGAGTATGAGTTGCCATTATGCTTTAGATTTGTAGATTATAAAAGACATTTGATTCTATAAACATTTTTTCAGTGATTAAAACATTGTATCATCAAGGTATATATCCAAGATATTGTCATAATTTAAAGAATATTTATAAAAATGTAACAGTAACAATTAGATTACATAATGATGCTAGGAAAGTCAACATTGAGGAGGGTTTAAGACAGGGTGACTTCATATCTCTAAAACTTTTTACAGCAGTGCTGCAAGAAGTATTTTGTGGACTAAAATGGTAATCTAAAAGAGTGAAAATAAATGGAGATTATTTAAGTCATTTAGATTTTGCAGATAATGTAATTGTTTTTGAAAATAATGTTTTAGATCTGCAGAAAATTTTGCAGGAGTTATCAGATAAAAGTAAAAAAGTAGGACTAAAGATAAATGTTAAAAAGACTAAAGTAATGTTCAATGGATTTTCTTAAAATATAAAAATAAAGATTGATAAGTTAGAAGAGACATAATGGACGAAATTAATCATAGAATTAAACTTATTTGGAATGCTTTTGGTAGAAATAACTTGCTACTAAAAGGAAATATGTCTATGCGTTTGAAAAGAAAGATTTTTAATAGTGTTTTACCAGTTTTTACTTATGGATTTGAGACTTGGACACTAAATAGAAGAGGAATACAGAGACTTCAGACTACTCAAAAAATATGAATAGATGCATAGTAGGAGTAACAAGAATAGATTTAAAATGCAATATATGGGTAAGAGAACAAACAGGTGTTATTGACTTCATTGAAAAAATTAAAAGACAAGTGAAGTTGGCCTGGACATATTTCTAGAAGTGATGATAATAGCTGGACAATTGTAATGTTACACTGGATTCCAAGAGATTGTAAAAGACACAGAAAGAGATCACATGTGAGATTGATGGATGAAATGAGAGAGTGTGCAAAGGTGATGTGGATAAGAGAAGCTAATGATTAGAGAAGATGATTTGAACATGGAGAGACGTTCATCCTGCAATGCATTGATATTGGTTGATGATATATATATATATATATATATATATATATATATATATATATAGATATATATATATATATATATATATATATATATAGGCACTCTTCACAAACCTGGGAGCTTAATTGTAAGTATAGAGGATTTGAACTCAGATTTTCAAGCACCCTTCAACTATCCACACTATCTCATACAACTAATACATATGACCACATACATGTAGAAAAAATTAATAATCACCAATATATGTATTTCATGCTAAACCAGCACTCATAAGTTGGTCCAGACTATCATCTCTCACACATATATATATAATCAATGCTCAGTTTATATTAAGATAGCAAATCTTTATACTTTAATGGACAGGCTTCAATCCACTGCAACCTCCAACTTTTCAGCCATCCATATCATTGAAAATCTGATGATGAAAACTCAAATCCCATGCTGATGCTAATATTATTGCCATGCCCATGTTGACCTGAAGTCACTCTGACCCCTTATGTATAGGACAGTATCCATTAAATGCATATAAGAGGGATGGACAGGATACAAGCTTAATATATGGATTGAAGCCTGTCCATTAAAGTATAAAGATTTGCTATCTTAATATAAACTGAGCATTGATTATATATATGTGTGAGCAATGATAGTCTGGACCAACTGATGAGTGCTGGTTTAGCACGAAATACGTATATTGGTGATTATTAATCTTTTCTACATGTGTGTGGTCATATGTATTATTTGTATGAGATAGTGTGGATAGTTGAAGAGTGCTTGAAAATCTGAGTTCAAATCCTCTATACTTACATATATATATTATAACGATCAAAATGAAAGTGGAGATCGAATCTAACCGCAAAAACATATCTGCTCTATGGGGCGCCATCTAGGCATTTAAACCTAGAAAAATTTATAGAGTAGGCAGATACGCGCTGTTAAGATTCCACTTTA
Source organism: Epiperipatus broadwayi (assembly GCA_028023455.1). NCBI lineage: Eukaryota > Metazoa > Onychophora > Udeonychophora > Euonychophora > Peripatidae > Epiperipatus > Epiperipatus broadwayi. Next base: position 202,912 of record JAQFVV010000281.1, on the reverse strand, counting down.
TTTAAATATTCTGATTGTGAGCCCAAGTCACTAACTCAGCGGAGACGCAGAGATAAAAATCTATAAATTTTATATCTTAAATATAAAAGAATAAAAGCCACTGCCAGAAATTAACACATAAAAATATTTATTTACGCACATATAAAATAACATTTAAATTTTGAGGAATAAATTCAACATTTTAGATTTTTATATTAACTTTTAATTTTACATTTAACTAAGTTTCAATGAGTTTAATATTTTATTTAGATAGTCAAGTATGAATAGACTACATAGATCTGCATTTGAAAAGAAAATATGCTATCCCTATTTAACCTTAGGCTAAAATTCACAGTCAAACTGGCATCAATTCATCTGATACATCGATGTATTCAATGTAATACAGAATACGGCAGCACCAAAAAGATTAAGAGAAGATATTGACTTTCATCAGATAGGAATATTACTTCTATCTAATGAGAAGAACAATAAAAAAAAAAATCTCCATAGAAAGGAACTGTGCTCTGCGTCTTATAATTCCTTCCATAGGCAAAACGGGAGAGTGCGGCGTATGAAGCGATTCTGCCAGTAGCGAATCTCCGACTACATCTACTAACTACATCAATATATCCAATCCATTGACCCAATCTAACAACGACACAAATAACCTAAGATTACCCTCCCCTAATATAACTTTACAAATCTATACAGCCATTCACGCCCGACTTAAGTTTAACATTTAGATACGTTCGCACAAAAGCATTTTCTAAAATTTGTTTTAAAATGTTGAGTATAGATCAACTGCACAGATTCCATGGTCAAAAACATCCCAAATTAAACACAACCGATCAAAATACAAAGTCATCAATAAGCGTCGCTTGCATAGGGAATATACAAATCCCATTAGCATTCATCATAAGATGCTTGCAGTGATATCGTTGACATATATTCTAATCGAATGTGAAAACCACAACATTATCAACCGCTAACGAATCTATGCAACGTCTATACCCAACCTTAAATTTCATCATTTAACATTTAAACAACAAATAATTTATACAATAAGAGAAAGAAAAAAAAAATGGAAATGATTTTTATCAATCGGAAAACATATAAAATTAAACATTATTAATTTGATTTAAAAACTTACAAAAGTCAGATAAGAGTCCGTTTTAACATTTAAGTTGGCTTGTTTATCAATTTATAAAACTTGACGAAAGTTCTTAATTGATTTTAATAACTGTTCATTTCATATAGCTTATGGTAGAAGAGTCCAGGTTCCTGTTTTTAATTCCCGCAACGCCTCCATTGGAAGATAATGTTCTGGAGATGGCAATAGCTGGTTCAAGGTATCACAGTCTTTTCTTTTTTCTTTTTAAATAGAGAGTGTGGTATGTGCGTCCTACCACAACTCTCAAACACACAACGCTGGAACTCCCGAAAAAACTGTATTTCCCTTTTTATATTAATCCACACGGATTGACTGAACAAAGACGTCACTAATCCAAATTTTCATTCGGGTCCAGGCTGAGGCTTGGTGCTTCCATTGGTCAAGCTAATTTCTTTTTATTTTCTTATCTATCTTTCATCAGATCATTTTAATTATACAAGAGCCCAAAGCTAGCTTGCTTTTCAAACAATTTATAAACAATCATTTCCATTTACAGATTACATTAATTAATACCTGTTTTTATTTTTAAATCTTGTACTTTTTTATAAAAAAAAGTACGTTCAAATACTTATTTGTTTTTTTTTAAAAAAATATTTTTAAAGTTTGGCATCTGTGCGAATGTGTATGCGTTTAGCAAACATTTTAATTTTAGCGTTTAGTTTTTTACTTTTATTTGCGAACTTTTAAGTTTTTATTTTAAATTAATGTAACGACATATTTATATATCGTTACAATATATATATATATATTATATAATTTCCCTTGAAAGACATTTTAATGAGAGATAATAATAAATATTATTAATTACAACTTTGTCTTGTTCTAAAATATATCCTCATTTACTCTTAATAGAAAGTACCATAATAGAGGATATATTTTAGATCAGGACAAAGCTGTAATAAATAATATTTGTCATTATTATCTCTCATTAAAAAGACTTTCAAGGTAAATTAAAAACTTGTGTTATCTTTACTGATCTAATCCAAAGTATTCTATTTAAAAAATAGTTTTTTTCTAAATTTCTAATATATTTAAATGTACGGTTTTTTTTTTAATTTACTTAACAAAATGTTCTTTGGGTGATACTAAATGGTAACTATTGCAGACATAAAAATTCTCAAGCAGTCTTCTGTGAGATTTAGTTCTGTCATCTATTTTATATAATACAACTATCAGTAACATTCCAGAAACAAAATACTGACTTATCGTCTATGATTACAACCGCGTTGGTTTTATGAATAAACTTTTTTCCAAATAAAATTTTTTTTTAAAGTGGACATAGAAAGCTTGGAAAACTTTTTCACTTACACAAAGATATTCATTCTTTTTTTTTTCTTTAATAAAACCGGAAATGCAAATTATAAAATTGATATAATCTGCTGTAATAAAAGATTAGAGCTCATCTGCATGCTGTGATACGAAGAAATAACGTAATTTCTCTTCTCATTTATCAGATTAGGACTACAAAAATTTTAAGAAATAACACCATTAAAAGATTGGAACTATGAAAAATTAAAATACCTTAAAGCAAAATTTATCTTTACTAACAATTTCTATCGATGAATAATGTGCCATTCCTTGGAAAAAAATTTGCTTATTCTAAATTTTTGAGTAATATTGGCACTTTCAGATTTACTCTCTTGTAATGGACTGATTTTATCTTTTATACATTTTACCTCTCGGTAGCAAAATACATATTACCTCATATTAAATTCATAAAAAGCTACTAAGCAGATTATAATTGTAAGTAATTTTAGATTATATTTTAAGCTCTAAATTTCTAATTCAAATATTCTTTAAGGATTTTAGATTAAATAACCTTTCAAACAATCAAATAATTATGAGGCAAGAAATTGAGTTTCTATGATGCTCCATATAAGGGTTAATATTGGTGTTTTTTGGATACAACAGTGAAGCCATATATTTTGACTTTCTTCAAAATTACTGGTCTCCCAAAAAATACTTACTTGCATCATTTATCTATTTTAAAAATGGATTTAACTACCTGTAATTTAAGTAGTTGGAGTTAAATGCAAACATGAAACTCCTACTTAAAATGCTGTTAAATCTTTACAATGATAGAATTGAAGAACATAATAAAGGTTCTTAAGAATTTAGGTTTTACTTTAAATCTCTACACAATTTAATACATTATTTATTTGTTAATAGTGCATTGTCTACAAACTAATTCATGTGCAAAATAAAACATGAAATTTTATGAATATATAAATATAAGGTCATGTGAAATTTACCATACCTATGTTAATTTATTGTAGAGTTTTAGAAGTTAGTAAAATATCTCCACTCTATAGATTAATATCAGTTATTTAAAGATCAATTTACATTACAAAATAGAAACACTGATTTATATTAGCATTTTGGCTGTTATTGTTCTAGATTACTGTACATAAAAAAGATCTAAAATACATTAAGAGGTGGTCCACTCTATTATTGTATAAGTTATCGAACTTGGCAGCCAGAGGGCAGTTCAATTATTATTTAACATAGATTTGATAAATTTCATATGATGTTATATTTATTTATTATTAAAATATTATTTATTATATATATAAGTAATCAATAACCACCAAAAGATAGAATAATACCAATCAATCTTTTAGCATTGCTATATAAGCTTAGTTTTTGACGTAGTTTTAAACTATGGGTAAATTTTATTATTTTATGTGTAGATTAAAGGTTCCGAATCACAATTAATATATTCAAAGGACTCATAAATTGATGTTCAACATTTATTAAAGACAATCAGAAGAATCATTTTAAATTTAGTTTCCTATTTTATTTTAGATCAATGTTGTTTATATTTCTCTATAATCTTACACCGAAGAGATAACACAATATTATAATCTGATTTTGATGTTTATTTAACATATAAAAATGGAAACTACTTTATTGTACCCATTAACATATGTAATCTTTTTTAGATCTCTTAAAATCTTTTCATATCCATCTAAACACTTTTGTCTTTCTATTGATGACATTTCTGTTAACATATTTAGATTAGTTTCTGACAAGTTTTGACCTTCTCTCATTGAATTAACTTATTTTACTTTTAATTCATCTCTACTAAATTTATTATACATATTTTCATGCTTCACTATAAAAGTTTTACTGGAAAAATACATTGTACTGAGAAAATTAAAATTTTAATTATGTTAATTTTTTAATATTAATTAAGTAATTAGTGGATTATTATTTAGGAGTTCACAAGAAATTGTAGCACCAAAATTGACTAAACTGGGCCATGATCTACAGTTTCCATTCTATGACTCACTAGCCCACATGGAGAATTTTTCTTTACCAAAAGCATTTTGGTTAATATTGAATTTCATGATCAATATGTTAAAAATATTTATCTCTAATTGATTACTATCTATCTTTACTTCAGACTTAAGTAGAATTTATGTAGTGTTTTTATTTATGTGATTCTACATTTTTATCACTTTTTTTGCTTGGATCACATTCTCAAGATCTGAAATATTTTGAATTCAATAATAATAATAATAATAGAATGGTTATTGCTATGAAATTCATAAGCTTCCATCATTGGCAGTGGGAGCGATGCAACAATGTCTTTGTCTAATGATATTTAGTTCCAGAGTTTATCACTCCACCATAATATTAAATTTCTTAATGCATTGGAAAATATAGATTGAGCAACCATGATTTATATTTATGGTTATTACTTACCAATTTCACCCAAAAAATGCTTAATAAAATTGTTATACCAGTTTTTATCACCTTTTCGTGTAATCATTGATGTAACATTTGGAGAAACATTGTTTGTAATGTGATTATTTCTGAAACCAAATTTAAAAGCTGTAGTTACAGAAAAAACTTATGTAATTAGAATGTCATCATGTCATTTACAAATATCAACGTTTGGACTATAGTCACATTAAATCTAATTCATTCTATGGATTATCTTGAATTTAAATTCGTTTGTGAATTATTTATGATAAATTAAAAAATATATATTTACATGCAGCTATTAGATTTGTGATTTCTAATTTCATTCTTACTAAATGTAATTAAAATAGCATCACCATATAGATAAATTGTGATTCAGCTGCAAAATGTTTTCAGTGATTTTACTATTTTGGAACTTTTTCAGTTCGTTATACATATATTTGCATGAATTGTTTTTTTACTAAGATTATAACATATTAATAATTGATGCTTTTATAAAATGCCTTGTTTGTTAGCTTGTGATTGCTATATAATTAAAAAAAAATTCCATTAATTTTAGATTGTGTTATTGTTATTAGTTAATTATTTTCATAATTATTACCAAAATAATTTTCAATACAATTTTAAATTTTCATTTATATATTTCAGTTTTTACTTTTTATAACTTTCTTTCCATGTATAAGTATATTTTTTTCTAATATCCTTAAGTCTTCTTTTATAATTCTGCAGTATTCCTAATATTTATTTCATGAAAATATACTGTTTCTAATTATTTTGATTTTTTAGTTATTACTTTATCTTGCTTTCAAAAAGAAAATATCAGTGAACAAGTTTTTTACCCTCTGCAATCTAAAATGTTCTTCATAAATTAATGATGCTTTCCATTTAATCTATTAAATTCTGGATTATTTTTAAAATGCATTAATATTTTATAGTTCTTTTTAAATTCTAGCATGGAAAAAATGTGATCCATTATTACTTTCCATTGGTGCAGTTTGTAGATTTGCAGATTGTCGTGCTTAATCACACCCAGTACTACACCTGAATTATCAAATTTATTTATGAATTCCTTATCAGTAAATTCATTTTGTTGTCTCTTTCTATATCAGTAACTATTGTCTGGCTTAATAATGTTTTCCATTGTAGGTGCATATACCTTCTCATCTTACTATTCACTAATTGATGTTATCTTCAAGGATTGTGGTTTAATTGCATTGAAAATATTAAAGTAAACAATTTCACTAAGTAAAAATACAATCCAACTATAATGTTATAATATAAGTGTAGCATTAGAATGCTCCTATGAATCTTTTAACATTCATGATTTCTTCAAATTTCACAAATTAATGTCATCTCCATTTTATATCCTAATATCTAAACTTAAACATTCCAGTTTATAAATTTCATTTAATGTTTCATTATATAATATTCATAAATATAATACCTAGCCCTGATTCAAATTGGTTATTGTATTGTAAATGATAAGAAAGATAAATATTGCTTAAATTTTGTATAGTTCCATATTCATCCATATTACATTTTTCTATATGTACAACATTTGCTTTATAATAAGATATTTATCATAATGAAAACAATATTAATAATATAGAACTAAATTGTGGCAATATTGATCAATTTAAGGATGCATGTGAATAGAAAAAAAATTGTATCTGAAAAAAATTCTTTTGATTTCTCAGAAACGAAATGCGGTTTTCTTTTTCTTTTTTTTCATTTAAAAAACGTGTTCATCTTATTACATAAAATAATCAAACATTAACATTTTTGCGGATTTATTTTTTAAGCTATTTTTTTTTCTTATTATTCCACAAGACAACTAAAGACAAAAATATTTTTAAGTTAAATAATTTTTGCATACATTTCTAAATCATAATTTTTCCATACCACTTTAGTCTTTAAGCAAGATTGAAAAGTGTGATCTAAATATGGACAACTTATTCTCTACTAAAACTAAACGTAGTACTTATATAATTTGAAGAAATTAAATCTGTTTAGAAAATATTAAATATGTCAAAAGACCTGGTGAAATACCTAAAATAATCAATTCTATAACTTTATTCAATGACATAAATAATCAAGAAAATACTAAAAAATCACAAACACAATTCAATTTTTATAAAACATTCACAAGTTACTATTTTTTGAAAGTAGTTAACGAGAAAGATCGACAGACAAGACTGGCAAATAAATAAATAAAAGTTAATTGGATTGATAGATGGATGGATGGATGGATAGATAGATAGATAGATAGATAGATAGATAGATAGATAGATAGATAGATAGATAGATAGATAGATAGATAGATAGATAGATAGATAGATAGATAGATAGATAGATAGATAGATAGATAGATAGATAGATAGATAGATAGATAGATAGATAGATAGATAGATAGATAGATAGATAGATAGGTAGGTAGGTAGGTAGGTCGGTAGGTCGATAGATAGATAGATAGATAGATAGATAGATAGATAGATAGATAGATAGATAGATAGATAGATAGATAGATAGATAGATAGATAGATAGATAGATAGATAGATAGATAGATAGATAGATAGATAGATAGATAGATAGATAGATAGATAGATAGATAGATAGATAGATAGATAGATAGATAGATAGAATTTCATATTGAAAAAATGTTAACATTGGACCATTTATGTTTTGCTTTCAATATGTGTTATGACTTAAGCATTCCTTCTACAAAAAAAAAAAAAAGATAAATAAAACTGGATTAAGAAAATATCATACCTGTCCAAGTTATTTCTGTAAATAAAATATATAAATATACATTAGATATCTTGTTAATAAGATATATTTTATTACTAACAATAGTTAATTAGAGTTATATCATTTTATAAAATTTGAAACCAAAGCATATTATTAAAATATTTTTACTTCATGATATTGTTATAATGAAATAAATAATTAATTTATAACAATTTTTATTTATCACACGCACGCAAGCGCATTTGTATATATGTGTGTGTGTGAATTTTACTTGTATATTAAACTTAAACATTATATAAATGCGTAACATTATATCATAAGTATTATAATTTGTTTTGTGTGAAAAAAAAATTATATTATTTCCAGTTGCAATATTTTTATAATCTGAATAGAACAGTATTAATTTTTGAACACTTTAACTAGAAACTTAACCTGTTGTTTTTTTTTTAGAGTTTAGCACACGCTAAACCATATAAAAAAAATAACCAAAAATTCAATTTGAAAGTTAAAAATTCTTTTATTTAATTCATTTTACATCAATAAGCCATTAAATAAATTTAATAAAAAAAAAATCAATAAAAATCTCAAATACAAAATACAAACGTGTTTTTTTTTTTTTTTTTTTTTGTAAAACTATTTAAAGAAAGATTTGCTAGTTCAGATAAACTAATATAAATCAATAAAAATCTTGATAGTAAAATCGATATCTAAGTAGTCTAAGAAATTATATTTTTAAATTTTAATTGTGTCAATTGGATATTAAAAAATAAATTTTCTAGTATTATTACTGGTAAAAGAATATAATACAGAGAACTTACAATATAATCCATAAACTTTATTCTGATTGCAGGACCTTCCAATGTCCGCTTTCCAAAGAGCAAGTGCTTCCCACTGATAGACCGCCCCCTCAGAGTTCACTCCCATCTGGCTTCAAATACAGATCTCATACATTTTTACACACATAGTACCTTCCGCGACCATGTTCAATTCAAAAATAACCTATTGGGAAGCCTTCAACCTATCCAACTCAAATACCCAGAAGGCACACACTTACCTCCTCATCAACATAAACAAACTGTGCAAACTAGCCCGTAGATTGAAACTAGCACCTAAACACACAGACTTCCTTCTCAAATTAACCTTGGTAGCCTCTCCACTGCTATATTTCTTAAGAGAAGAGGCTTCCGCATAGATCCCATATGTTGTCTCTGTCTTTCCAGCCCAGAAGATATGGACCATATCCTTCGCCTTTGTCTGGTCTGGCAAAGACTAAGACAAAACTTCCAGAAACACATTGATAATAATGGTCCAGATCTAACATTTCTTGAAGGGGTTTTAAATAGAGGCATTTTCGCTGAAATCAGGCTTGCCACCTACATAAACTTTGCCATCTGGTTGACCAGATGCAAGGTGATTTTTCAAAAATTACCGCTTAACGAAATCAATAACTGCTTCCTCAGCATAATTAAAAATATCCAATAAAAAGACAAGAGAGAGGCCGATCCATACCTGGCCATACTAACCTGGGAATTCACAACTGGTCTAAACAGCACCTCTCCAACCAACCCCTAAATAATTTATATGAAAATATCTATTATGATTTAATATCTATTATGATTTAATAAAACCCTCTAACCATAACTTGCCAAAACAGGGTTTACTAATAAAGGTATTTCGTTATAGACTAGATGAATAATATTCACCTTGCATCCACAGGCTAAGTTCTTCACTATCATTCATTTTATATTCTACTGACTTTTGGATCATTTCTTCTTTGTATATACCACCCTGTAACCTCATCTAGTTATTTCTTGTTATCTTTTTATTTTTATTTTTTTTTTGGAATCACTTATAGGTCAAATAAAATTATCTTGAAAGTAAAAGAATATAATAACAACAAAAAGTAATAAAAACAATAATAACTAACTTTTTCCTACTCTATATTAATCAAATCAAAATCTCTGCTAACAAGGAAAAAATATTCAAAAAAAGTCATATTGAATATATTGAAAATATAAAATAATAATAATAATAATAATAATAATAATAATAATAATAATAATAATAATAACAATAACAACAACAACAATAATAATAATAATAATAATAATAATAATAATAATAATAATAATAATAATAATAATAACAATAACAATAATAATAATAATAATAATAATAATAATAATAATAATAATAATTCAATTCATTCAATTCATTTATTTAAGTGCTAAACAACAGCATAAAGCCAATTACAGCTTGCACATACAATAAAAGTGAAAATAAAACATATAACATAAAATGAAAATATAAATGTATACATAATAAAGTAAAATTTAAAAGACAAAATCAAACTTCACATTTCAGTTTAACAAGATTACAAAATTTCTTATAATCAATGTCACACAGATTAAGGTTACTCCCAATTTGATTATATAAAGAGGGTAACCTAAATAAAGGAGAAAATTTAAGAATATTACAATGGCATGTTTGAATCCGATATACACAAGTAGACCTAGTATCATAACTCAAAGACCTAACTGAGATAGTTGAAACTATATCTGATAAAATAACCTGTTTATTAACAATTTTATAAAAATATTTCAAATCCCTATACTTTCATCTAGATGAAAGATTAATCATTTTACCTTCCTAAAAAACATATTTGAAAAACTTCTTTAAAATAGACTTCAACAAGTTACATCCTTGCAAAGAACTAGGGTTCCAAATTATTGAACCATATTCAATAATAGGAAGAACCAATGAAAAAAACAATTTCCATTTAGTATCATTACTGAACTGATAACCATGTCTAAGAATGGCACCCATAACCTTAAAAGCTTTACCAACAATCATTTCAAGATGAGGAATAAAAGATCCATTACAAGAAAACATAATTCCAAGATCTTTTTGGCATTTAACTGAAATAATTTTATGAGAATTGATATAATAATAAAACTGTAAAACTTCAGATTTTTTGGAATAAGAAATAAAGGAACATTTATCAAAATTAACTGTTATATTATTTGACTGACACCAAGCACTAAAGTTATCAATATCCTTCTGAAGGAGAACACAATCGTTCACTGATACAATTCTTCTAAAAATCTTACAGTCATCAGCATAGCTTAACAGAAAAGAATATCTCAAGCAATCATTAAGATCATTAACATAAACATTAAACAGCATGGGTGCTAAAATACTACCCTGTGGAACACCTAAATTGCATTCAAAATTAAATGACACTTTATTATTGAATTTAATATATGCTGTACGACTACATAGAAATGATTGAAACCAATATACAAGTTTATTAGAGAAACCTATTTTATGTAATTTATGAAGTAAGACACTGTGATCAACTTTATCAAAGACTTTTGACAAATCAAAATAAATAACATCTAGTCTTTGATGATCTTCAATAGCATGAACTATATGATCATAAATTGTCAGTAGATTACTATCAATTGATCTATTAGGACTAAAACCATGTTGAGAAGAAGAAATTATCTTACCCACATCTGAAATAATTTTATTATAAATACATCTCTCAAAAATTCTTGCAATGGTATGCAAAACAGAAATCGGTCTATAATTAGAAACACAATCTCAATCACCATTTTTGAAGATTGGAACCATTTTAGCACATTTCAAAACACTAGGAAAAGTACAAGAATTAAGAGACAGATTAAAAACAAAGGCAAGAGGTACTGCAATAAATTCGGCTAACCCCTTATAAATAAAAGAAGGAATATTATCACATCCTAAACTAGAGTGAGTCTTAAGCCTCCTAATAGCTACAATAACATCTTCTCTACAGATATGATCAATTGTACATTTAGCACTAGACAAATTGCCAGGAAATGTAATTTTAGAATCAATCCCATGTTGTGAAAAGTATAACTCTGCAAAATGTTTAGAAAAATCATCTGCATTTAATGCAGAACCATGAGTCATTTGAACCTTTTTCTTACCCAAGCCTGAATTATTAACAAAATTCCAGAATTCTCTAGGATTAGAAGAAATATTAGTTTCAATTTTTTTTATATACTCTTGTAAATCTCGTTTATAGATATATTTAGCCAATCTTCTAAAATTGATAAAATTATTATAATAAATTATATTCTGTGTCTTAAAATAGAGTCTATGATGGTAAGATTTTCTTTTAATAATCTTAATAAGAGTATATGAAAACAAAGGAGGATAACCTTTGTTAAACGATAATTTATTAGGAATATATACATCAATAAAACCATTAAAAATTTTCAAAAAATAATCCAAGCAAAAATTCACATCATTAATTGCATACATATTATTCCAATCAACTTCAGAAAATTTTCTACAAAGATCAACATAATTACCCCTCCCATAATCCCTTTTCACAACATTAGAACAAGTAATTTTAGAATAACACATCTTAATATAAAATTCGATAGGTGGATGATGAACATCAATTGAAAAAGAAACAGAGACAAAGTGGAAATTACTAACTATTGGTACATTACAAAGAACACAATCTAAAGTACGCTGAAAACTATTAACAACAGGGTTATATTGTTGAAGCCCCAAAAATTTGCAAAATCTAAGCATTAATAATAATAATAATAATAATAATAATAATAATAATAATAATAATAATAATAATAATAATAATAATAATAATAATAATAATAATAATAATAATAATAATAATAATAATAATAATAATAATAATAATAATAATAAAAGAAACTAAAGGTAACTATATATAAGTAAACTGTTGAAAAATTGAAAAGACTTATGCTAATGTAAACAAATTATAATGAAACATGATAAGCTAGGACAATAAAGTTTACTAAAAATAATTTTTCCAAGGAAATCATAAATTATATTCAGTATTTCACAAGACAAAATAAAAATGCAAACAAAAACATATTTAAAAACTATTGAAACTAAAACAAAGTTTCCAGAAGCTGTAGAATTTTTTTTTTTTTTCTATAAACTATTTAAGCCTATCAAGCATTGGTAGTCAAGAGGTTAGCCCAGTTGCCTTATAAGCAGTTGTCCTGGGTTAGCAGATTTGCTTCCCAGCCAATGCTATGACACATGAAAAAAAAATATTTAAGTCTAATTTAGCAAAATAAATAAATCATTATATAAAACAAAAAGCAATAATACAGCAATAAATCCAAGAATTTAAATAAATATAATTTTGATAATAAAATAATAATATTGTGAACGATTTTGAGAAATTGTATGATCATAAAGAAAATAATTGTGGAAATGGGAAAATTTCAATCAGTAGATGGACTGATTTTTTTTATTTTCTTTTGTTGGGTATCAATCTCTCTCCTGTCTCCACCATTATTGCAATAAACTAACTATGCAATGATTTTTAGAAATATAAAAGTATGTTTATATATTGAAAACACTAATTAAAAAGATATAAAGAAAGAAAGGTTTGCAAAATGACAATAAATAGTCACTGACCTCAAAATTCTTATAAAATTGATGAAACATTTGATATTAAAATAAATAGGTTGTTTTCAGTGATGCATAATGTGGTCTCTAGCCAATGCTGCAGCACCACCAAGAAGCCTGCAATTGATATATTTCTAACCAAAAATGGCTGAAATCGATGGAAAATTAAAATTAAAATGCCTACAGCAAGACATCAAAGATAAATAAAAAAACAAGTAAAAAAAATTGGTTGCCTAAGGCAAGACATCAAAAGTAAGGGGGAAAAATCAATTAAAATAATATGTAAATTTTTAAAAAATACACACACACACAAAATTGGTAAAAATATATAAAATAACCCCCCCCCCCCAGCAATAAATTGAAATGGCTCAAAAATAAGTAAAATACAAATTACAAAAACAGAAATCAGTGAAATACATTAAATACAATCCCCCAAGCAATAAATGGAAATGGCTCGAAAATAAATAAAATATAAATTAAAAAATCATGGAAGTACGTAAAATACAACCCCACCCTCCAAGCGATAAATTAAAATGGTTCAAAAATAAGTAAAACACAAATTGCAAAAACAAAAATCACCTCCCCTCACTAATTTAAAATTATTGAAAAAATACTTTCAAAAGATAGATATGTAGTGTCTTTTGATACACCTGCTTAACTTTTATTACGATGTATTAAAAGTTTTGAAAGAAAATGTGAGTGAAGGCAAAAACTTTAACATTAAAAAATATAGGCATGTCAATAGGCTGACTTTCTCTTTATTCCAAATATACATTTTAAAATTATTTCCAAGTTTATTCAAATTTTTCCAAGCTGTGGTCAGATAATTTCCAAGAAATAAACTACAAAAACAAATTTTAGCTTGAAAAAACATTATATATGTGAATTGGTTACCTCGAAATTGTCGCTCTTATGCAAAGAAAAGTAAATTGTGGATAGCTTAAAATTAAATAATTTAAAAAATTAGCAAAGTTTCAAAATCCATAACCTTGCCACTCCCTTTGCATATAAGTATGTGTGAAAACCCACACACCTGGTAACGTTTATGTCTATTATTTAAATTTATAACTTTAAATTGGTAATTATTTATGTGTCCTTTAACTATATATATATCAGCTAGTATTATTTTAATTACACATTTATATGCATGTACACACATACACACAATTACGTATTATCATTTTATTGAGTTGGGTTTAAACTAAGAAAAATATACTACTATGGAACATAGTAAGTGAAATGTTATGATAAGTAAAAAATATCATTTCAATATTAAAAGTTTCAAAATGAAATGTGACATAATAGACCTCTCACATTTAAAAATATAATCGCTTGGCAAAATGAAATGTGACATAAAACAGAAACTGCCCCCCCCCCCCCCAAACCAATTTCTAAATTGGATTCGTAATATCCAAAAAATCCAAGTACAACACACATACAAAATTCCCACAAATATTTACAAAAAATATATACTTACAAAAGATAGACATCATGGGCAATTTGAAAATATGCAAAAAAAAACATTCAAACTTTGAAACTTTTACATGAAAATTATTTGGAGAAACTTGTTCAAACAGGTTGCAGATAATTATAAAAATACAACAAGAATGGCTTCAAAGTAGCAAAAAGAACATTCAAACTTTGAGACATCAAAAACAGTTGTTATGGGAGAATATTTTTTAAAAGTACACACACTGAAACAATAACCTTCCAAGCCCTTATCATTTCATCCTCAACCCAATGACACCCTCATCTGTGCTAAGTTTGAACCTATTTAATGTTAATATTTTTAAAATAGCTTGTAAAACACTCATGTCTTTCTAAACAGTATTATTTATTCACATATGAAAGAACGCTATAATTAGATAGGATTAGTAAAATCATAGTGCACAAAGATTACTTAAGATTTATAAAATGTTTATTATATTATTAAAGTTAGAAGTAAATTATTAATTTTGTTGTTAATATTGTAAATTCATATGTAGATATATAATCTGTGCTATATATAGGGAAGGCATGATTTTAAAATTTGTTATCTAAAAATATGTTAAATGTTTCTTTAAAAATCTGTTAACAGATTTTCTTGTTTTATATATAGTTCAGGGAGAAAGTTTTTTGAAAATATGTTTAAAAGTTATAGAAAAATATATTTAAAAGTTATATCAAGTGTTGTTAGCCGAGAGGTTATCGCAACTACCTTGCACCTTGCAAGCAAGTAGTTGTTTGCAGACGGTTCTGGGTTCGCATCCTGGCCGATGCTGTGACATATGATCTAGAAATAAAGAAACATGTTTAAAAGTTATCTAAAAATTTATGATAAATGTTTTCGTAAAATATGTTAAAAGGTTGTTTTTAATCAAAAAAGTTTTTTATTTTATGTAAAATTAAAAATAAAAGCTCTGGTCAAGTATTAAAAGATTTTTGGTTATAAACTAGAATGTCATTAACGGCCACACCTGCATTTGGTAAAAATAAAATTAGTTCAAAACCACTCGCTAATTAAAATCACCTTAAGAAAGATTGAAAGTTATTTTTAAAATCTAAATTGGAAATTGTTTACAATGAAAATGTTTAACTATAATAGCTTAGGAAATGGTTCTAACATTCCATAAGTTATCTCGCATTTCAAAAATCTGGATTATATAAATTTTATAATATTTAATTAAATTCTTGAGTTAATGAGTCTGGAGGCAATAGATTCCGATAATGTAAGTGCTTAAAACCAAATCTATAAATGCTCTGTATTTTTAAAATGGAGAAATAGACAGCCATTTTTAGAAAGCAATTGCAGCCAGTTTCTATGTCTGTTTATTTTCTAATATGTCCAGCTAAAAATGGGCATTTCATTGCTGTTACTCTGTGGGGAGAGTGAGGTGTCTCTCATCACAAATTTTTTAACCATCATACCACTAGCAGACTCAAGCCTAACAGATTGGGAAAGATGATGCCACCAGCCACCCAGTCAAGCTTACCAAATCTACAGCCCAGCACTTGCAGTCCAGATGAATAATACCGGTAGAGTTTATTTTCAAAACCACAGATCTCTGTATAATTTTTATATGTTAGCTAACTCTCTTTAAAATAATTGCATGTATCTTAAATAATTGTAAATCCAAGGGTAATTATAATCATAAACCTGTTCAATATTTAAAATAATGTGTAAATTGCTATGAAAATTAATGTTGCTAAAAGTTAAAATAACCTGACTATTTATAATTCCCTTTCACTTAAAAGTAAATTACTACTATCTAATTAAAAGTTATATCACTGCAGTTGTGTCTATATTTCTTTGCTTATTTTAGTTAAATGTTTATTATATTTCATATGCCAATATTTCTAACGGTGAGCACTTAATTTAATGTTTTTAAAAAGAAAGGAGTTTGCTATTAACTGAAAGGAGATCCTTTGATTCCTCTTGGAGGCCTTAAAGGAACCGAGCAGGGCAAATTCCTAATGTCCACTCTATACATTCTTGTCGTTGCAGCTGTTATTACTATGTGATTATTCATATAGTATATGAACATGGATGGACTGCTCACCAACACGTGGTGAGTTTATTGGCTTTTTACCTCCCAGTTTAAGAATATTTTTTCAATATATACAATTATGACAGATAAAAATAAATTATGGCTCTTATTCCCAGGAGGCTTTAAAGTCACCAACCAAGGCAGCGGTTGTTGGCTGAAGGCGGTGGGTGCTAAGAATCCCCTGATTGTGGACTCAGGCTGCCATTTGATGATGACTTTTTATTTAGGTACTTACAACTGCAGATCACTTTCAAGTGAAGGAAGATTGCAAGAATTAGAAGAACTGTCTTATATTAAATGGGACATTATTGGACTTTGTGAAGTTAGAAGAAAAGGTGAAGAAACAATTGATTTAAAAAGTGGATATATACTCTACTATAAAGGCACAAATATTGGAAATACAAGTGGAGTAGGATTCATTATAAATAAAAAATGGAAGAATAAGATTGTGGAGATTGATGGTGTATCAGACAGAGTGGCAAGATTGGTTTTACAACTTAATAGCAGATACCAGATGCAGATAATTCAGGTTTATGCCCCAACAAGTTATCATAGTGATGAAGTTATAGAAGATTTTTATATGGATGTACAAAAGGCTTTTGATCAGAGTAAGCAGCATTTTAAAATTGTTATGGGAGACTTTAATGCTAGAATTGGTAAACAAGTGAAAGATGAAATTGCTGTAGGTAATTTTGGTTATGGTAATAGAAATGAGAGAGGACATAGACTTGTGGAGTTTGCAGAAAAAGAAAAACTTTATATTATGAATTCTTTTTTTGAGAAAAATGTTAAAAGGAAATGAACTTGGAAGCATCCAAATGAAGGTACAGCAGAATTGGATTATATTTTGACTAACCAAAAATACATATTTCAAGATTGTAATGTTCTTAATAAATTTAACACAGGAAGTGATCACCGATTAGTAAGATCTACGATACATGTTAATGCAAAAGTAGAGAGAGGAAAATTATTAAGAAAAACAATATTTACAGTTGGTATTCCTAATCTTCAGAAGCATTCTAATGAATTTAAATTAGAACTTACAAATCGGTTTCAAGTATTAGTAGATTTTGAACATGATTCAGATTTGAATGATATTAATATGAAAATAAGCGATACACTTTTAAAAACTGCAACAAAGATAGTTGGTAGAAAAAAGTAGCAATTGACTAGTAAAATTTCTACTGAGACTAGAGAATTTATGAAGAAAAGAAGGAATATGAAGATATACAACAATGATGCACTAAAAAAGATTGAATATCTCGAATTTTGTAAAATGGTGCGGAAAAGAGTTGAAAATAATATAAGAAAGTATGTTTGTGAACTAGCAATGAAAACTGTAGAAGAGAATAAAAGTCTAAAAAGTGTAAAACAACATTTTGGTATTGGTAGGAAATTTATATCTGCAATAAGAAAAAAAGATGATATTATTACTAAAAAAAAAGATGACATCATAAAATGTATAGAAGACTTCTATCAAGAATTATACAGTAATAAAAAACAAGTGCCGCCTATACATATTATATCTTCTGAATTGCCCAGAATTTTGAATGAGGAAATGAGACATGCAATTAAATTTATGAAGAAAGGGAGAGCTCCATGTAATGATGGAATTGTAATTGATATATTAAAAGAAGCAGGTGAAGAAATAGAAAAAAATTTAGCAAAGTTATATACCAAATGTCTAAATGATAAAGATGTACCAGATGATTGGAAGAATGCAGTATTAATATTAATATTTTAAAAAGGTGATAAAGAAGATATTAGAAATTACAGACCTATCAGTCTTTTATCAGTTTTATACAAAATTTTTACTAAGATAATTACGACTCGTCTACAGAAAACACTGGATTTCCACCAACCAAGAGAACAAGCTGGATTTAAAAGTGGTTTAGTACAGTAGATCATATCCAGGGTATTGAGAGAAATTATAGAAAGGACAAATGAATATGAGTTGCCATTATGCTTAGGAATTGTAGATTATGAAAAAGCATTTGATTCTATAAATATTTCTTCAGTGATTAAAGCATTAGATCATCAAGGGTTAGATCCAGGATATTGTCTTATTTTGAAGAATATTTATAAAAATGCAACAGCAACAATTAGATTACATAATGATAGTAAGAAAATCAACATTGAAAAAGGTGTAACATAGGGTGACTCCATATCTCCAAAACTTTTTACAACAGTGCTGCAAGAAGTATTTTGTGGATTAAAATGGAAAGATAAAGAAGTGAAAGTAAATGGAGATTATTTAAGCCATTTAGATTTTGCAGACGATGTAATTGTTTTTGCAAATAATGCTTTAGAGCTACAGGAAATGTTGCAGGAGTTATCAGATGAAAATAGGAAAGTAGGACTAAAGATAAATGTTAAAAATACTAAAGTAATGTTTAATAGATTTTCTCAAAATATGAAAACAAAGATTGATTATGATGAGTTAGAAGAAGTTAACAGTTACAAATACCTTGGTCAGATTATTAATGTATATGGAAATATAATGGATGAAATTAATCATAGAATTAAACTTGGTTGGAGTGCTTTTGGTAGAAATAACTTGATACTAAAAGGAAATATGCCTATGTGTTTGAAAAGGAAGATTTTTAATAAATGTGTTTTGCCAGTTCTTACTTATGGATCTGAGACTTGGACACTTAATAGAAGAGCAATACAGAGACTTCAGACCACTCAAAGAAGTATGGAGAGATGCATGTTGGGAGTAACAAGAAGGGATCGAAAACGCAATGTATGGGTAAGAGAACAAACAGGTGTTACTGACCTCATTGAAAAAATTAAAAGACTGAAGTGAAGTTGGGCTGGACATATTGTTAGAAAAGATGATAACAGATGGACAATTGAAATTTTAAACTGCATTTCAAGAGATTGTAAAAGACCCAGAAAGAGACCACATGTAAGATGGATGGATGAAATAAGAAAGTGTGCAGGGGTGATGTGGAGAAGAGAAACTAAAGATGGAAAAGATGGATTGAACTTGGAGAGACCTTTATCCTGCAGTGGTTTGATAATGGTTGATGATGATGATGATGATGTAATTTGTTTTATAGTATCATCATTCTCTGTCTGTTTTGGAATCCTATTTTTAAAAATCATAACGATTTGCCTTGTGCTCATTATTATTCTTATTAATGATGATTTACAATGTGAAATGTGGCTCATTTTAATCAACAATTTGAAAACTTAAACTTTATAGTCTTATTAAGAATTAGATTAGCCTTGATGATAGTTATAAGTATATTTGTCATTTAAGTTATTCCTAAGTCCATAGAAATATACTTTCCCTTCTTAAAGTATTAATTATCTATAAAGTAATAAAATAGATTAAGCATGTTGAAGTAAAGATGTTATTAATATCCCCATCAATAGCCTAGACATGTATTATCAGGCTACACAAGAGTTGGCTCAAATTGCTAGAGATAATATGATATTGTCTTGTATTTCATAGTATGAAATATAATATTCTTTGCTTGGTGGATGTGATCCATTATTTTATTAAATTTCTTTTTGTTTTACTGCTATGTATGATATGTATATTAAGATGGAGCTATGGTGAAGCCAGCATATCTTCTCTTATAGGGTGGAGCAGTAGCAAAGCCTGGGACAAGGCCAGCATAGCACATAAGTCCTTGACCATTTCCAAACACAAATGTTCCCTTTTCACAACATGACGATTGGTTACAGGGTACCGGCATTGGTCGCAAGAACCATGGAGTTATTCATCCATCCACAAAGTGACTTTTTGTATTGTGATTTACCTGTGCCATAGCGCACTGGTAAAATCTTATGCAGCCAACTCTCCCACTTTAACATAGCTCTTTCAGCATTGATCTGAAAATTTCTCTTGAAAGCCAGGTTTGAACTAATGTTACTTAAGCTGGTATTTGCTCATCATTAAATAATATTGTATTTGTAATAATTAATGAATTATTAGATTGATCAAGGTTTACTATAATTACTTATAAAACAGCCACAAATTTAATAGAATTTGGCATAACTAGACTTATAGACATAACGTAGTGACTATTTATGTATCAGTTGTAAATCATTTCATAAGATGGGTATATGTTAAACTCGTCTATGTCTTTTAAATTCAGTGTACAAAGAGAATGTGTTATCTCTTATCTACCCAAAGCCTGCATACATTCTATGCTGAAATTCTGCATATTATCAATTTTATTTCACTTATAAATAAATTATAACTAATTGAGTGTATTTTGTTATCTGTCTTGTTATTGATCCAATTCAGTTCAATTCTAATTATTGATATTCATAAAACTATGCATTAATAGTTTAGTAATATATTTAGTCAATTTAAGAGTCTTTGTTTGTTTATCAGAGTTTTATTGCATCTCCCTGACCTATGATGGCCATGAATGAAATTGTATACTATGTGTAGCTTCAAGTGTGATTGTGCATAGAGTCTTGAGTCTTGGAGTTCTGGCAGAAGAATTGAAGTGTGGTCAGATTTTGGGTGTCATACTCCTGGTATGGTCAGCTTTGCTCTCTTTGCTTGGATTCTAGATTTTGTTACACAAATGTACAAGCTTGACCATTACAACACATGAAGAAAAAAAACATCCTTTAAAATACATACATTTTAAAAAGTACACAAACATATCAAAAACAGTTCTAACGGCAATAAATAACTAAATTTTATATTAAACTCCATTCTGAAACAATCATAGCGTAATTCATATATTTTCAAAAAATATAAAACAAAATAAGTATAATCATCTCAAGTGAGTTTCATTTAGTTTAGACAAATTTAATGTTATGTAAGATCGAGCAAGACTTACAAAATTAGATTTAACATAAAATTATACTTTACTTTGGTGCTTAGATTTATTTCATAGCTTACGAAATTTTAAATAATGAGAAAGATTTTTTGATGTGCACATTTAAAGAATAGGATAGCTAACTTTTAAGTTTATCCTGATTTTAGAATTGACAAGAGTTCTGCAGAAGTTTATTACCAGTCTTTTTTTCTATTTCTGGTTGGTGTGGTGGGCATGGTCTAGGTTGCTTTCTCCCTCAGTGTGGTAAGGTGAGCAGGTGTTGTGTATCTTCTTCTACTCCCATCTCAACTTAAGTTTTTTTAGGATAGATGCCAATAGTTTCCTTCTACTCCACAATGGACATCATAAAATCACATAACTTATAATAAAAAACAAATAAAAGAAAAAAAAGAAAAGTTTTGCCAAAGCCAAAATTTTACTTTATACACTGCTCATTCTTAAACTTGCTTACAATTTATTTTTCTCTCATTTATTTGATTTATACTGTTTTTTTAGGAAAGATAGTGAATCCTGCTGAGTTATTGATCTTTGAATGTAGTTTCAAGATTTTTTTACCTGGGGTTGATTTTAAAATACATTTGCAACCTGTTATTTTTTCTCTTACCCCCTGTCTTTTTTTTAAGCACTAATTAAGTTAAGATTCAATAAAAGGATTTTTAGAAAACAAACTTTAGAACTCGTAAACAATTTACCACATGTGCAACTTGTTTGATTTTAATTGACTTTATATGTAAAAATAAGATTAATTTACACATCTGCCTATAATAACTTAATTCTAAAATAAACTAAAGGAATTTTAATGCTCTTAAATCTATTACATTACTTGGGCTTTTACATATATATGTAGGTTCCCGTTACACATACAGCAAAGTTTACTTTAGATTTAATTTTACAAATTATAACTTGTATATGAATAGATGCTTGTTTCTCTTATGTATACATAATTATATAATAATGAATATGCACACATATGTCTATATTTAATATGACAATATCAGGATAGTTTAAAGTTAATATATGCATACTCAAATATAGATAAATACAAAAATACATACTACTATGTAATATAGTAGGTGAAACAGGAGGGGAACTAGATCTAACTGTTTCAGTACATATATGAAACATATGCATATAATTATTACAGTTAATTACACTATACCTATATAGTTGCACATACATGCAAATATACCTTACTATAGATTATTTATGATGAATTTAAGTGAAATTTATGTGCACTTTGGAGGGTTTGAATTTTGAAAAGATACTACTATGGAGGTGAAACATGATGATGGCTAAATACCATTTCAGTATGCAATAATGGTAATAATGTATTAAAATAAAACACAAAGCTCATGTAATAGGAATGTATATTGAGCACACATATATATTTGGGGTAATTACTGTATACCATCATTTGTCCCATTAAATTTTTAATGGGTCGTGAACATGGACCAAGAAATAAAAACATAAATTCTTTGTACATTTTAAGAAAATGTTAGTATTAATAAAAAAAATTAGTAAGTAATACAACCTATGCTTTGTGTAGTTTTCTCAAATTCAATTATAAATTTGAACTTAAATAATCATAATGTTAACTTTTACAATTATTTTCAAAATGTAATTATTCAAAAAATTGCAACAAAAAATGCAACTAAAATTAATGCAGCAAAAGCATTAACCAGTGCCACACCATTTTTATAAATCATTGTGTGGAAAATATGGTTTCAAAAGATAGGGCATTAAGAAAATGTGGTGTATTATAATATAAATTTTTAAGAAAGAAAATATGATGTAATAGACTTTTCATATGAAACATATAATTGCTTAGGCTGACAAATTTAATCAAAATCTAACTGAACTAGTATTTTAAAATACCTGCTTAGTTTTATTATGATCTATTAATTATTTTGGAGTGCTAGAAATACAATTTGTTGGGTTTATTTTTTATGGTGATGAATACAATAATAAACATGCACAAACGTTTCAGACAACATTTCAAAAAACCATGCTGAAATTAAAGTAGGTATATTGTTTTTATCTTTTCTTAGCCAAAATGATGAAAATGTGAGATCTCCCAAAAACAGAAAATGAGGCAGTGAAATTTTTACAAAGAAAAAGTGTTCTGCTCTCTCAAAAAGTGTGTAACAATGGCCATCAAATGAGGCTTTATATGAGCCCAAGGATGCAATGGAAATGCAACATTAGTGTCTATTAAAATCGCATAGCACTTACAAAAAAACCTGGTTTGAGGACTGCAGATTATCATTTGTCTCAGCCATTCAAATCATTTATTATTGGAGTAAAAACCAATGGACCATACAATAAGGAATAAATGATTTGGATTTGAACAGGAGCATGGAAGCAATATTTGAAAAAAGCTTATAAAGAAAGTCTGCTATCTTGCCCATCTTGCAAAATTGGAGGTCCAGAAAAAATTACAGAGGCCAACAAAACTCTATTTACAAAATGTAAAAACCATCAGGAAAGAATTCTTCCACAACAGCGATTATTTTGTGGTTTGTGCAAAGAAAAAAAGAATGTTTCATGGTCTCTGTTCCAGGTCAGAGAACATCTATTCTTCTGGCCATTAAACAACACATTGCACCAGGATCCTTCATATATTACAACTGTTGGAAGGCCTAGAAAAGTGATGAATTGATTGCTGCAAGTTACCAGCATTTCAAAGTGAATCACAGTTATAATTTTGTTGATCCTTCTACTGGGGTACATATGCAAAATGTAGAAAAACTTTGAGGGCTAGTGGAATGGCATAATACAAAAGAGAGGAGGACCAGTCAACATTACCTGGATTCATACTTAACTGAATTTATGTGGCATTGACTGCACCATGATTAATATGTATTTTCTACTATGTTAAAAGCCATTAGTATATCGTTATCATTGTAAGTTGTAACATTTTTAATTTGCTGTATTAGTGCTTTAAAAAAGACAGGAAAGTAAGAGATAAAAATAACAGGTTGTGAATCTATTTTAAAATCAACCTCAGGTAAAAAAAATCTGGAAACTGCCTTCAAAGATTGATAACTCAGACAGATTCACTGTCTTTGCTAAAAATACAGTTAGTAAACTTTTGCAGAACTCTATTTCCAATTCTAAAATCAGGCTAAAATTAAAAGCTAGCTATCCTAGTCTGTAAATAAGTACAACAAATAAAATTTCGCATTATTTAAATTTCTTAAATTATGAAATATATCTAAGCACTAAAGTTAAGTATAATTTTATGTTAAATCTAATCTTGTAAATCTTGATCGATCTTATATAACTTTAAATTTGTCTAAACTAAATGAAACTCACTTGAGATGATTATATCTATTTTGTTTTATTTTTGTTTGAAAACATATAAATTATGCTATGATTGTTTGGGACAGAGTTTAATATAAAATTTAGTTATTTAACACCATTACAACAGTTATTGATGTGTGTGTACTTTTTTAAAATGTATGTATTTTAAGCAATGTTTTGGATTTTTGTGTGTGTACTTTTAAAAAATATTCTGCCATTACAACTGTTTTTGATATTTCAAAGTTTGAATATTCTTTTGTCTACTTTGAGGCCATCATTGTATTTTTATAATCATCTGCAAACTGTTTGAACAAGCTTCTCCAAATAATTTTTATGCAAAAGTCTCAATGTTTGAATGTTCTTTTTGCCTACTTTCAAATTGCCCATGATGTCTATCTTTTGTATGCATGGATTTTTTGTGGATGTGTTATACTTGGATTTTTTGAATATTATGAATCCAATTTAGAAATTAGTCAGGGGGAGTTTGTGTTTTATGTCACATTTCATTTTTCAACTTTTAATATTGAAATATCTTTTACCTATCATAATGTTTCACCTACTATGTTCTATAGTAGTATATTTTTCTTAGTTTAAACCCAACTTAATAAAATGATAATATGTAAATGTGTTTATATGCATATATTATATATAAATGCATACTTAAAATAGTAGTAGCTGATACATATAGTTAAAACATACATAAATAATTACCAATTTAAAGTTATAAAATTAAATAATAGGTGTAAGTATTACCTGGGGGTGTTTTTAAGCATACCTATATGCGAAGGGAGTGGCAAGGTTATAGATTTTTAAGCTTTGCTATTTTTTTTTTTTATTATTTAATTCTAAGTTATCGAAAATTTACTTTCGTTTGCATAAGAGAGACAATTTCGAGGTAACCCATTCACATATATAGAGAAATGTTTTTCCAAGCTAAAATTTGTTTTTGTAGTTTATTTCTTGGAAATTATCGGACCACACCATGGAATAATTAGAATAAACTTGGAAATAATTTTAAAATTTATATTTGAAACAAAGGAAAAGTCAGCCCACTGACATGATTATATTTTCTAATGTTAAATTTTTCCCCTTTACTCAAAATTTTCTTTCAAAACTGTTTTAATACATCATAATAAAAGTTAAGCAGGTGTATTAAAAGACACTACATGTCTATCTTTTGTAAGTATTTTTTCAATAACTTTAAATTAGTGAAAGGGCAATTTCTGTTTTTGCAATTTTTATTTTACTTATTTTTGAGCATTTTTTAAATTTGTATTTTACTTATTTTTGAGCAATTTCAATTTATCACTTGGGGATAGGTTGTATCTTATGTATTTCCATAATTTTTTAATTTGTATTTTACTTGTTTTTAAGCCATTTCAATTTATTGCTTGGGGGGGTTGTATTTTATGTATTTCACTGATTTCTATTTTTGTAATTTGTTTTTATTTATTTTTGAGCTATTTTTATTTATCACTTGGGGGATGTTATTTTATGTATTTTTACTAATTTTGTGCATGTGTGTACTTTTTTAAAATGTATGTATTATTTCACTTGGATTTTTTACTTACTTTTGATGTCTTGCCTTAGGTGAATCGAGTTTTTTTACTTGATTTTTTACTTACTTTTAATGTCTTGCCTTAAGCATTTTAATTTCACAGACTTCAGCAATTTTTTTGGATGTCTTGCCTTAGGCATGTTAATTTTAATTTTCCATCAATTTTAGCCATTTTTAGATAGAAATTCATCACTTGCAGGCTTCTTGGTGGTGCTGCAGCATCACCTAGTGGCCACAGTACATATAACTGAAAACTACCAATAATGTATATGTTAGAGAAATAAAAGACAACCCTTATTTCGATTTTAAGGGAAATTAACACTATATCAGTGAATTATCTATGGATTGTGAAAAGATATGTATCTTTTCTTAGATAGAAAAGAAAAGTGAAAATAATTTAATTTAATTATCACCAGGTGATAATCATAAAGTCTAATTAATACAGCTTTTTTAATTATTTTTTAAAAGTGTTTGTCCTGTTATGGCAATTTTAACTCCCTTGTATAATTTACACACATAAAAGTAAACATATTTATTTTTAATTAAAAAGTAATTTAATGCTTTAATATGGTCTAGGAGTTTACATAAAATTCACAGGAAATCTAACTCTCAGAAGTAATAAAATTGAATGTCATCAATACATAATTTTCAACTTTATTCTATATGTTAGTACTCCAAAAAGTAATAGAATTTAATAAGAAATGCATGATGGCAAAATTATACATGAAGTCAAGTGGGATTTGGTAATTATGCAGTCATCTAATATGTTCTTTTTATGAAAGACAATAGTAATGGAAATGAAACTATAGAGAGAAATAAATATAGTTGATAATTAAAATATATTTAATTATTATATACATAACATAATAATACATGAATTATAAACAGCAGGTAAAAATGACCTACAATATTGTTTATAAAAATTTATTAGGAAACGAAGGACTCCAGTTGAATCTGTTTCTGGCTCCCTGTTTTAGTTACTTTTGTCTTAGTTTGAAAAATTAATTTTCTCAAAAACTATTCCTATTTAAAAGAGGAGTGTCTTGACTCTCTTTTTATATACAAGTTATGCCAACACATTATCACAAGTAAGAATAATTTCAACCATTATAAAAATGTGCAAATTATATGGCAGGCATTAACATTTCAAAAGATTAATACAATGATTTTGCCTATTAATGAAAATTTTTCATTTCACTCAGTTTTTTGACAGGGTGGGAATGGTTAATTGTCAGGAGAGGCCCTGGGAGGATCGTTTCCAATGGTGATTTTTCTCATTCATAGTAAAAGAGAAATAATGTTATATTTAGCAGTTTTTTCAGCATTGTTTTTATAAATGATTTTATCCATGTATTATTGCAAAGTAAGCTGCTGTTTGGCCTAATGGATTTAATTGCAAGTAATTCACCTTATGTGGTTCTATTATTTTCAATGATGCTATTGATTGGGTTGGCCCTTTGCTGTTCATATGGTTTTTCATAATGATTAGAATGGTTTTCAGCAGAGTCATTTTAAAGCTTAGTTTTTTCCTTCTTCTCCATAAGTCTTCCAAAGTATACTGGGTTGCTCTCTTCAGGGGATATTTGAGTCCATTTTGGAAAACTGAATATAGAGTGACTTAGCCCGTATTCTATATTATTTCAAGTGTTTTTCTATTCTTCAACTTATCCACTCTAAATTGGAATTTTCAATATTGTACTACGAAAACATTATTCATATTAGAATGTTAGGTTTTACAAATAATTCCTAATTGTAACAGAAGTTTGTTTTTAATAATTAATCATCTCATGGACTAATGCTTACAGTTTTCATTAGTTGATCAATCTTTGGAAAAGCTATGTACAAAAAATACGATTTATCATTTTACAACTCCATATTATACTATGTAAATTAATATTTCCCTTGTAAAACGATTTGTAGTAATGAAGCTCAATCCTATTGTTGTAAAAAAAATAATTATTTTTATCAGCTGTTTATGACTCATGTATTTTGTCATGTAAATATATTTTAGTTATAAACTACATTACATTTTTTATTCTGCTAGTTTAAGTATAAATTTGAAGAATTGTTAAAGAAAAGTGCAATGGACAGAGAAAATTTAGTTCTTGATAATATAATATTTAAAATCTAGTTCTTAATCTACAATAACACAATATTCTGTTTTCTCTTAGACATTTTTGAAACACTAGATATAACAAGGGATATCTTTTGTAAATAATCTTATTTTGATTTTAGAGAGATTTAGTTGACATTACATAATCAGTCTATGATTCAACAACAACTCACCAGTTATAAAAAAAATTGCAAGATTTAAGGCTCATTACGTACCATGGTAGAATTGCTCTGATTCTATGGTATGTTTGTCCTTGAACAAATAAATTTGGTGAAAATCAAGACTGTGTTATTATTTTATGAGCCTCCAAGTATGGCATTTGAAGATGTGAATTATATTTGCCAATATGAGCAAGAAAATATTTAGGATTATCAGACTGATTTAAGAGCAAATTTTTGTAGAGCTTTAATTAGCTCTTGTATATAAAAACAGAAACCCTACCTGATAAACAGCAAAGGCCTGGAGTTTCAGTTTTTTTACTTTATGCAATGACAATAATGACATCCATGATTCATTCTGCTGATAGATGAATTAACATAATTTATTGATAAATTGTAATTTAAAGCATTATCATACAAAGAGCCCATATAATTTTTAAAATGTTCTGTTTTAGAGTCACTTGTCAGCCTGTTTTAAGTGCATATTAGTTTGTGATGTTGTTTTAATAATTTTTGATATTGTTTGACATTGTATCTCTCATTGTAATCATGTTTCATATTTAGGCATGAGTTCTGCATTTCTCAGATATCTGACATTGACTTTGAGCCCTTCAATGCTCAGAAGTGTGATTTCAGATTTTGCTGTTATTAATGCTCCTATTGTTCTGCTTGTGAAGCTCTGAAGGTTGCATGTCACTGAGCTTGCTCAAGCCATTACTATCTCATATCAGCTGCAGTTTCTTGAACTCTCAATGACTGGTTTGCCCATGCCCTAAATGAACATTGATCTTCCTTTTTCATGCCATTTTTGATACATGAAACAATGCTAATAGATTACATCGTTCTATGACATTTAGTTGACATGTTGTTTAAAATATTATTTAAATGTTTTGCATTTGCTATTAAACAATGTTATTTTTAAAAATAAAATTTCATCTAACATGTCATAAATACACTGAAATTTTAAAAATAATGCTTGAAAACAAGGTAACAATCTTGCTGAAATCACATGAACAATATCGTTTAAAAAAATAAATGGTGTTAAATTTATTAAAGACAATAATTAGTTGAATAATTTACATCTTAACAGTCTTAATGAAATGTACTACATATTTAATTTAATGATTTTTGAGTTTAACAAAAATGTTAAGTTAATATAAAATATACTTAATCATGTCAGAATATATTTAAAAGGAAATTTACGATGTATTAATTAATCACATGAACAATATCACTTTTAAAAATAAAATGGTTTTAATTGTTTTACAAACAATCTTACATTTCAACTGATCATAAATTGCAATTTTAAGCAAGGTTTGTTTTAAAAATATTACTTAAATAAATATTTTGTACAATAAAATGTTTTTAAAGGCAATAATTATTTGAATAACTAAAATTTTAACATTCTTTATAAAATGTACTGTGTATTTAATTTCTCAATTTTGATTCTATAATACACAAAAATTCCAAATCACTATAAAACTTTTTTAATAACACGAGAATATCCTTAAAGAGAAATTGTAAAACTGTAATTAACTTTTATTTACTTACTTTTTTAAATATATTAAACTGATGAAATCCTTTTTTTAAAAAAGCTACTTAAACAAAAATCTTTACCTATGAGATTCTCCACAAAACAAGAAAAAAATGTACAATTAAGTGAGCATGAATACAAATTCAAAGCTATATTATAACTTATTTTATAATGCAACATAAATGATAACTTGAAGACAAGGCTGTTTTAATATATTTTTGTACATCCTATTGAACAGTGTTATTTTTAAAAATAAAATCTTTTTCTTTTTTTTTAAAGTCAATAAAAATAAACTGATTTTAATTATTTTTTAAAGACAATAATTATCTGAATAGTTTAAATTTTAATATTCTCTATGAAATAAACATACTTTTAAAGATGTATTAAACTGATAAAATCATTTTAAATACATCTTCAAGCTTCTAAAGCAAATATTTCTAGCTCATGAAATTCTCCACAATATAAGGAAAAAAAATATGTAATTATATGGAGTGTGAATAAAAATTCAAAGCCATTTTATAATTTATTTTATAACTTAACTTAATTCTAATTTCAAGGCAAGTTTGTTTTAAAATATTATTTTTATGCATTCTATTAAACAATATTATTTTTAAAAATAAATTATTTAATTTATTTTTTTTAAAGACAACATTTTTTAATTAAATTTTATTTCCTTTTTGTTTAAAATTTATTTTAGACTGAAATCCTAAAAAACCTCAAACATCTTTAAACTTTTAATCATTGTTGCCCTCTTTTTGATTACATCTCATATCATTCAATTTTCCATGTACTTTTTGTATTGCAAATTACCAAACTTTTTAAAAAAATTAAGTTACCATGAAGCAAAAATTTTACAGTCTATAAAATTTTTACAAAAAAGAATGAAATCTTTCAAGATTCATCTAGATTGTTGCAATATTTATTGAGTTATAAAACACAAACTAACAAACTTTTACATTTAGATATTAAAATAGATTAACAATTTCCACATTTGATACATTAAACTTTCATAAGTTTACATTAATGAAATCTCAGAATAATTCCTTTCAAAATGACACTGGCATGTAGACCTTCGAACGGCTGTAGTCGAGCATGTTCATGCATATCAATACTACCGGAAAATTCTTTTATAGTATCTTATTGTATAATAAATCTTCTGCCAGAACTAACTTTAAATTGATTTATTTTATTATCTATGATTTCTGAATAAAATGGCAGCAGTAGTTTGTCATTTCATTCTCACTAGTGTAACGTTTATTTATATATGTTGCAAATATATTGGCATTTGGTAAAAGCTAAAAAATAAAAGTAAATTTAGATTTCTTTTTTGACAATTTTTTTTTTTTTAAAAAAATAATGTACAATGAAAGTTAAATTATTCTTCGTATTTTTTTTAAATGTAATTAGAAATAAAAGTAGAATTGGAGAGAACAAAAGATATAAATTACCAATCTAGATAAGAGAAAGTAAAAATACTTCAACTAATTAAAGATGGCAGAATTATTCTGAAAAAAAATAAAGACTTCAACATATATTTTGACAAACAAAAGATATGTGCAGAAGTCGGAAAACTGGGCCTCTAGTATAAAAGGCAGAGGTCAGTTTGAAGAACGTCTTGTTCATTGGTTTCTCTAGTTGGTCTTGGATAACAATAATATATCCAAGATCACTCTATACTGAAGTAATTTGGCATGTCGAAGTGGACCGGAGCTTCTGAAGACATCAGGCCTGAAGATGTATACCAGAAAAACCGACTAGGAGAATGGACCGCAAGATCAACTAATAATCAAAGGCTGTGAGCTCATTTTAACCCAAAAAAACTATGCATAGTCATCTACAACCATCATGAATTCACTAAAACTTACCGGTAAGTTATGCTTCATTATCCTGATTGTGACAAATTTAAGCGTTCGCAAACAATTCTTAAACATATACATATAAAAGGATCCCGATAGTAACTTTAATTTAATTGATCAAGAGACTCTTATTTAATCAAGAACTTTTTAATTGTTTAACTGTTATTATTTTTTATTAATATTTCACATCTGAATTAAATGTGTTCTCTCCAATTTATTTGATAAATAATTGCCTTTCAAATTTTATTTTTTAATTTATTAGAATAAAAAAAAATATTTATAATACCAATTTTCATTTGTGCGTTATTAATATTATTCTAGTGATGTTTTAATATATAATTTACCTTTGCCAATGTGTTTAATAAATTCCAGGAATAATAATATTTTAAAAAAATAATTCTTGTTATGATATGATGCAATACCGATTAGTTTAAAAGTATTTTCTTTTTTTATTTGCGAGATGTGCTGGCGCCAGATTTCAGCAGTCTCTTTAGAATAAAAGGACCTGGCGCCCATATTGAATAAATTAAAAGCTGATTTCATCAATAGCATAATTCTCAACTATTAATAGGCCAAGTTGATCAGGAAATATAGCTGTGTTTTTAGAATAGAAATACAACTTTCTTTTTTTTTGACATAGCTTGATCAACTCACGCGCAGTTTATATTAGCGTGTAGAGGCCTAGAAAAACAGAAAACGTTATAATGGCTTACCCAACTCAGGCTTTGATTTAACTACCACAACCTGAGATAAGTTGTAATGATAAAGAATGTTACAATGTTGACCCAAAGAAACTCACAGCCGGAAAATAAATCGTAATTTTAAAAAAAAAAAAAAAAAATTTATAAAAAAAACTAACTAACTAAACCTTGATTATTAAAATATAAAAAAATATTTTTTTAATATGACTTCCAGAAAGAAAAAAATATATGTATATTTTTTTTTGATATGTCTAAAAAAAACGCACGATCGTGGCTGATGTAGACGTAAGTCACAAGTATTTGACCGGGTAGGCGGTTACTAAAGAGGGGAAAAACATAGCCCTGAGTCCTAGTATGCAGTATATTAACATAAGACCACCTTTATATGCCCATCAAACTATTTCTAGCAGGGATCCCAATAAAGGGGAAGGCGGATCAAGTTGGACCAAGTTGCCGTGAGCCTGTAAGACTTAAAACGATGAGCAATGCTCGTTTGTGCTTATAACTTGGGCTTCTTATCATTAATATTACACTTAACCAGAAAGGACACAGATGAATGTGAAATATTTTCCATTTCTGCTGTGATAGACCTAAAAGTGGGCGTTAAAGCCGAACGTCGCTTGTTGAATGAGTCTACACGACATATCAGCACGCTACTACTAAAAAAACACGAATATGAATTTAAAAACTTAAGAATAAAATTAGTGTAAACCCCTATTTTATTCTCATCCCCTAGTGCTGGTGGTATTGTAACATTTATTTATATACGTTGCAAATATATTGGCATTTGGTAAAAGCTAAAAAATAAAAGTAAATTTAGATATTTTTTTTGACTAATTTTTTTTTTTAAAAAAATAACGTACAATGAAAGTTAAATTATTCTTCATATTTTTTTTTAAATGTAATTAGAAATAAAAGTAGAATTGGAGAGAAAACAAGACATAAATTACCAATCTAGATAAGAGAAAGTAAAAATACTTCAACTAATTAAAGAAGGCAGAATTATTCTGAAAAAAAATAATGACTTTGTTACATAAATTTTATAAATAATATATAAGATTATCAACATATATTTTGACAAACAAAAGATATGTGCAGAAGTCAGAAAACTGGGCCTCTAGTATAAAAGGCAGAGGTCAGTTTGAAGAACATCTTGTTCGTTGGTTTCTCTAGTTGGTCTTGGATAACAATAATATATCCAAGATCACTCTATGCTGAAGTAATTCGGCATGTCAGAGTAAACGGAGCTTCTGAAGACATCGGGCCTGAAGATGTATACCAGAAAAGTTTTCGTGATCGACTAGGAGAATGGACCGCAAGATCAACTAATAATCAAAGGCCATGAGCTCATTTTAACCCCGAAAAACTATGCATAGTTATCTACAACCATTGTGAATTCACTAAAACTTACCGGTAAGTTATGCTTCATTATCCTGATTGTAACAAATTTAAGCGTTAACAAACAATTTTTAAAAATATACGTATAAAAGGAGCCCGATAGTGACTTTAATTTAATTGATCAACAGACTCTTATTAAATCAAGAACTTTTTAATTGTTTAACTGTTATTATTTTTTGTTAATATTTCACATCTGAATTAAATGTGTTCTTTCCAATTTATTTGATAAATAATTGCCTTTCAAATTTTATTTTTTAATCTATTAGAATAAAAAAAAATATTTCTAATACCAATTTTCATTTGTGCATTATTAATATTATTTTAGTGATGTTTAAATATATAATTTACCTTTGCCAATGTGTTTAATAAATTCCAGGAATAATAATATTTAAAAAAAATAATTCTCATTACGGTATGATGCAATACCGATTAGTTTAAAAGTTTTTTTTTTTTTATTTGCGAGATGTGCTGGCGACAGATTTCAGTGGTCTCTTTAGAATAAAAGGACCTGGCGCTCAAATTGAATAAATTAAAAGCTGATTTTGTCAATAGCATAATTCTCAACTATTAATAGGCCGAATTGATCAGGAAATATAGCTGTGTTTTTAGAATAGAAATACAACTTTCTTCTTTTTTGACAGAGCTTGATCAACTCACACGCAGTTTATATTAGCGTGTAGAGGCCTAGCAAAATGAAAAACGTTATACTAGAATTTAAACTTATGTTTTGGTGTTGAGTATATTATGATAAATGCAACCATTAACCTTCCAGTCCCTGATCAATACAGAGGTCATTAATAACATATTAAATATCTTAATTAAAATTAATTAAAAACCTGCAAAGTAAATAAATGTGATGTAATAAGGGAAAAGTACACAATCACTTAAAATAGAGGCAAAACACTCCAGATAGTAATGTCACCCAATGCAAGTCAGAGAGATCAGTATTTGCCAGAAAGTTTGTGCATAAAATTTCTATTTAGTGCCTACTCATCCAATATTCCCAAGATTAGTTTCTAGCTTGTGACTAATTTTTATCTTCTTGCATCCATTGATTAATCTGACTTGCACTGGATGGCACTGTTGCATGATAGTTTTGCCTCCATTTTAATGCCTTATGTAAGCATAGGAAATATTATCATGTGATGCTTCGAGGCATCATACACAATTACGTACAAAGATTGAGAAACTACTATAAATATTAAATTATACAAAAAACTGTTGCTAATCTAAGGAGTTGCATGATAAAATTACATATATTAATGCTAAAAAAATTATTGAAAATAAAATTTACTGACTACTTTATTGCTCAATAATTCTGCACATTTAATTTTTATGTATTAACATGTGATAAAGTGATTAGAGAAATGTAGACATGTTCAAAAAAAATAAAAAAATAATACCTGATATTGATGTTTCTATAAAAAAGAATATATATAGAAATAGATATAACATATGTTTATGAAATAAATGACATATCAATTATATCATATAGTTATTATTTATAATATTTACATAATATATTATTTATCAATATCACAAAATGCTATTTTTTTTTAAAAAATGCAGTAATAAAATAGAAAGGCTAAATCCAGACTTTATTTTTATCTCACAGGTAATTCTGGTGGAATAAGTTAGCATTTGTTGATATTGATATTTTATATTAAAATTTCAGCTATTGTTTGCAGCTGGTCTATTTAATATATATATATATTGTAACAATATGTTTTGGCTCATGGTAGTAAATTTTCTTCAAGGGTCTAGTGTGTAAAATTTTAAATTTTAAAATTGTAATAATTTATAAATCATGGAAAAGTAGTGTGTAAATATCAGTTATATATATTAAAACGCTCATTGGATTATAGATTTTCCAATTAAACAAAAGCTCACCCATAAATATCTTAAGAGTGATGATGATTTGGACTGATAGTGCACTGGAAAGTCTGATGGAATGGATATTTATCTCATAAATATTTTATCACAATTTCCAGTGGTAGCTAGTTTAAATAATATTTTAATAGTATAAACCAATTTGAAAGTAGGAAAGTATTTAAAACTTTATTATTATTAAACAACAATTAAAAATAAACAACCAAAATCAATTTATAATTCTTCTAAATTTTATTTATAAACAATCTTTAAATATATTGTATGTTAAGTTAAATGGAAATATATCAGTCTAGATGTTCCTCACTAGAGGGATTAAAAATATTCATTTATGCCCATTTACTGTGATTGGATCATTTAGGACCAATGAGAACTAGTAAGACAAATAATAAAGGCTAAAAACAAGTTTATCAGCTGGAACTACTTAAAGAGAAAAAACCTGGAACAAGACGTAACTCTGTATAAAAAAAAAAGAAAAGAATAATCAAAGGAATAAGTTGAAAATAATAATTTCGAAGGTAAAGGTGTACTATAACGGTCTATGTATGTTTGCCCTCTATTGTTTAAAATTTAAACTAAAGTGCTTGAAAATCTTACGTGTACGCTATTATATTACAAATAAATTAAAATTTAATCAAATGTAAAAGATATCATATATTATAACATAGCAAACATACATTCACTTTTTCTTTTAAAATATATATATCCTACAAAATAAAAAATAAAGTGTTTGAAAAGAAAAAGGAAAAGGATTTTTGATTTGTTGATATTAATGTAAAAGATAATAAAAAAACCTTTTTAAAGAATTTGAATGTTGGATTCGACATTAATTAAAAGAATTACTTTTAATTTCTTTGAAAGTTAAGAATATTTTACTTTGATTGATTACCCTTTGCAGTTCGATTGCTTTTTAATTAATCATCTTGTTTATCTGCAAAGTTCCTTCGTTAATTAACCTTTCTATCTAAAAAGATTTATTTACATGTTGTTTTAAAAAATAACACAGCTATTAAAATATAATATTTTTAATTAATGAAGTATTTTTATCTTCACGTATATATATAACTTACATATGTATATACTAAAAATTATACACATATATATGTTTAAATATTAAATCCCTATTTACAACATTTACTATTATTATTTTGTGTGTATGTATATGTGTATTTTAATTATTATAAAACAATCAAAGCATATCCTTTTTTTATTTTAAATTCTTAAGTTGTAGACAGTTTAAATTCTTAACTTTCAAAGAAATTAAAAACAAAAATGCAAGTTAAAAAAAACTTGTTAACGCTTGTATTTATGTCCACAGATGGCGTTCTACCAAAAACATCGATCAAGCGTATGTTTTGTTTACATAAACGTCAGAGCAGTATTCACTATCTCTAACTATAATTCCACTTTCAGATCATGATTTCAAGCTATTTGCTATCATCAGTGAAAGACAGGAATAAAGAAACTAGATCTGAACACAAACTCCGAGCATCTATGAAACAATTTCTATTCAGCTTGCAAGCGTGAATTTTTTAGACACGTAATGCCTTCAAACTCAGCATAGCAAACCAGATAGCTATATGGGTACGCTCGGAGTTTGTGTTCAGATCTAGTTTCTTTATTCCTGTCTTTCACTGATGATAGCAAATAGCTTGAAATCATGATCTGAAAGTGGAATTATAGTTAGAGATAGTGAATACTGCTCTGACGTTTATGTAAACAAAACATACGCTTGATCGGTGTTTTTGGTAGAACGCCATCTGTGAAAGAAATTAAAAGTAATTCTTTTAATTAATGTTGAATCCAACATTCAAATTCTTTAAAAAGGTTTTTTTTTTATTATCTTTTACATTTGATTAAATTTTAATTTATTTGTAATATAATAGCATACACGTAAGATTTTCAAGCACTTTAGTTTAAATTTTAAACAATAGAACGCAAACATACGTAGACCGTTATAGTAAACCTTTACCATTTCGAAAATTGGTTTGAATGAAATTTCAGGATTATATAAAATTAAACATGAGTGAGTAAAAAATTAATAGCTCTGTAGCACTTCTCACTACTTTCAATAGATCGTATAGTTCTTGATTTTTACATGTTGAAGAGTGGAATGATCCTATTTGAATAACATTTACCTAAACATGGATTATATGGAAGGAAAAACCAGAACAGAAAACATAAGCAATTATTATTGTTTCATTTATTTTAATAAATGGTCCTAACTAGTAATAACACTAAAATAATTTAGAGGAAAGAAAAAAAGGATTAAAGTATTTTTGATTTTTGTGCCGCCCTAAGCATTAAGCTAAAAAAAATATATATTGTTTACGAATTATCTTCTCAGTGAAAATAATTCAAAATTATTTTGAAGGGAAGTTTTAGGAGAGATATTAAAGAAATTAAAAATTTATTTTTAAATCATATAAAGTAATTTGTTTTAAAAGAAAAATGCATGAATTATTTTGTATTTTCATTGTGAAGAGACATTGTCTGCTTTAATATTAAACCGCCAATGGCTTAGTTGTTTAAAATAGAAAATGGCAAATTATTAATGTCAAGTATATTTTATTGACAATTGCTGACCATGAAATCAATTCTACTAACATTATTAAATACATATTGTCTGATGGAAGTGGATAAATAAGTATTTATTTATTTTTCTTGATTATGTAACATATAAAGTAATAATATTCTCAGCTGCTCTAAAATCATTTAAAATTATAACAGAGATCTTCACGTGGATAGAAAAGCAGGATAAAAAATCAAATTATTTTCAATCTTATTCTCAAATTGCTAAATGTTCTCTCATTAGGATGACATCAAATATCTCAATCAATCTAGGATTTTAACAGAATGCATTTATAAATCTTGATAAACCTAGTTTAATGGTATTGCCTTTGAAAAATGTTTAGATATCGCCTCAATTTGTTTACATTATTATAGAAACTAATGAAAGATTTTTGTGCCTTTAAAAAAAAAATGTTGGAAATATTGTCTGAATATGCTATTATGAAACAGGATATTCAACATCTATAATTACTTAGGAATATTGCTTATCATATCCGTCTTCTCGTTATTTTTGCTTACAAGATCGGATCAAACTGGGATGACTACGATAAAATCTAATGGGGAAAATGTTTGTTTATTGTTGTTATTGACATATATAATATTGTAATACATTTTTTTTTGCTCATGTGCTATTCAATGATTAGTTTTTTTTTATTATTATTATATATTATATATTTTGTGATGCTATAAAATGTAATTAGTAAGGGTATAGAGATGCACCAAAAAGATATACATCTATCACATATATTTTATATTATCCGATCCAGGAAAACATAATGGTAAATATTATTTATCGGGGAGAAGAGGAAATATTTATCTCTCACACTGCTAAAATAAATGTTAATATTATATTGAAAGGGGAATAAACAGACCTGCACTTGCCAGAATTTTACACTTCATGACATAATTGTTCTATTATATGACATAATTTAATAAACCCTTTTCATTTTTTGATGTAGCATAAGAATTAAAATGTCCATTTTAAATATCAAATGTAGGTTGATCCATCATTACATGTGCATGGCTTGCTATAACAAGGGTATAATAGTTATTTTAAAATAATTAAGGATTGTTTTACTGATATATCGGTGGTTTGTTTATCAAACATTAACAGTTTATGCATTGTTAAATGGAATATTTATGTTTCCACTTTTATTATTATTGTTGTTTTACCTTGCTATTGTATTGATTAGAATTTGTAATAGCTTTTAGCTGATGAGTTTGTGCTAAATATAAGAGCATCAGATATAATAATATCAATATTGTGCATGGGATGACGGAGGATACCCCATTGCTGATTAAATGAAAGGATGATATTGTTGAGGCTGGTTAAGAGTTAGTGATTAGAACATAGTTAATTCCCAAGAGAGGATGATCCCATGGTCTGAATTTTGTTTTACATGATGAGGCACTGCCCACACTTTTATACCAATGAAGGCATTAGAATTGGCCATTTTAGTATACAACTTTCATGTTGTTTTTAGTATACAACTATCATGTTGTTTGTTTTCTTATGCCACTATCATGTTGTGTTATAGAGCCTCCTTTTATTGTTAAGGACCTCATGAAGTTTTAGAGTTAGTTTTCCACCAGGTATGGTGAAGCTTAATATTTTAAAATCCAATAGCAAGGATAAAATAGTTAGATTATGGGACACTGGTCTACCCATAGTGTATGTCTAATTGGGATAGTGTCTTGATGATGATGTGTAATCATCATCAGTTTATAAGCAAACCGACCAAACTTAAGTGTTTGTAGAATTTCTACATAAAATAGCAAGGGGTGTACATGGACAATGTGGATGTATCTTTATCAAGTTGTGATTTGCTGATGGATTGGTAAGATCATTGAATTATTAAATGATTAGAATGTGGACATAGGCAATATTTTTGTGTCATATATGTATTTTAACTTATGATGTCTGTCCCACATCAATATAGTGAATCTTTTACAGTAAATAATGATAAATTATTATTAGTATGGTAGTTGCCCTTATCATATTTTAACAAATGAAATAGCTTCTATTTGAGATAATAAATTAAAGCTCCATTAATAGATTTAAAAGATTGCTTATCCCAAAGATTTATATACATTTTATTTTGTAATTTAAATAGTAGGATAATTTCACTAAGGTAACTATCTTATTCTATTAAATAGAGTAATATTTAAAATATGGCTCACAATAATAGGGATACGAGGAATATCACTATTAGTTTGTCATTATACATGTATAGTTAATGGGATATCAAGTAAAATCCATCCCTGATTGTAGTAATGAAAGAATCTTGTTTCATGTGATGTATCTAACTAAAATGTAAATACTATATATAAATCTTGTTATGCCCCCAGTATTATTGTTATTGCTATCGACATATCCAATGGTTATATGGAAATCATTATCGATCAAGAGTGTATAAGTTGTTATATGTTGGTATATCAGAGTAATTTTTGCTAAGCCTATCATTTATAAGTATATCTAGGGCCTCATTTTTTTAATAATCAAAATATTGTTTACCTAAAGTATATATTATTTTAAGTGATGTACTAAAGATTAAACACTTAATATTGGTTTAATCAATTTATTTGGACCTGCGGATTTATTATACACTGCTCTTGATCACCTTGTTACAACTTATTTAAGAGAAAGAATTTAGTAACTTATTGTTTTGCAAGTGAAAAATTATTCATACATATGGAAGCTTAAAATTTATAATAATTAAGAAATTTATAAAGTTTCTCTGAAATTATTAGAAATGTTTGTTAATTTAATTTTATGTCAAGAACCATTTTGTGCATTATATTTGGGTAGTATCAAAATCCCTCTCACTGACCCAAGTATATTTCATATAATAATCTTGAAGTAATCTGAACCCTGAGAAGAATAAATTGTATTAATTTGAAACATCGAATCTGAGTTTATGGAAGATTTTAAATTTAGTTGTTTATTATAATTGGATCAGAGTTATGTACATTCACTGTTTTGTAATAGTCAACCAAATTTCAAAATATCAATTGCTTCTTTATCTAAAATATATGTAGCTTGTTTTGACTTTATAGTGAATATTCTGGTTTTGCTGAGCTTGAAATTTATATTTGATTCAGTTGTTTCATTATCATTTAATTCAATATCAAATTTAGAGTTTTGGATATCATCTTTCATCATCATCATTTTCTCATCTGTCATTTCAATTTTCCTTTACTCTCCTTTCATCCTAATTCTTTATCCTAATTAACTCACCATTCAATAGCTCTTATTCCATTATCACCTTAATCATCCATTAACTTTTATTTTACCATCATCTTAATCATTCATTATTCTGATACATTTTCATTCTTTTTCTCTTCATTCTCAGACTTATTTCATTTTATTATTTAACTTCATATTCAGTCAATCGATCTAATCATTATTTATTTATTAGTTTGATAAAGATTAAGTTTATTTCACAAAATTTTGTTTGTTTACTTATTTGTGGATTTTGAGGCTGGTTTGACCAGAAGTTATTACTCACCTTGTAATCTTCTCTAAGTATAGTTTCATGTGAGCTTAACCAATAAGGAAATCTTCTTTTTGAATAACACATATTTTTCTAGGTGTATATTCTAGACTCAGTTAGGTTGAGTGCTGAATCAGAGAGGTTAGAAGAAGGTATTCTCTAGATTAATATAGACAAAGGGTACATTGGAATTAAACTCCTAAAAACGTGCATAGTGAATCGTTTATGAGTACGGTATATGATGGGGAAAGTTATAATATATATAAAACACATACTTTGCAGGTTCATCTGTGTTAAAAACTTCCAACATCAATCCACTGA
Source organism: Epiperipatus broadwayi (assembly GCA_028023455.1). Classification (NCBI taxonomy): domain Eukaryota; kingdom Metazoa; phylum Onychophora; class Udeonychophora; order Euonychophora; family Peripatidae; genus Epiperipatus; species Epiperipatus broadwayi. The sequence goes on along the minus strand of JAQFVV010000281.1, from coordinate 160,613 downwards.
CGTTTCAACCTGGTCACACAAGATCCACAGAGTTATAAAAGGTAGAAAAAACGGTTGTAGAGGTGCTACAATCACTGATTTGAAATAGAATGTTAAAATTCCACCAATAGTAAAAATGTTAAATTTAGGAATGTTTTTTAAAAAAATCTTTCCAAATAGGAGAAATAAATCATATTAATAGTGTTCTATTAGCAAATAGCTATAATTACAAATTTATAAAAAAAAGCCTTTTTTCAAGCCCAAAATAGACAAAATAGGAAACAAAAAGATGATAAATCAGCTATTAGGATTTGTGTTTCATATGTAAAAGAAACTACAGACAGTATCAGACCTATATTAAAATGCTATAATATAGATACAGCATTTTCTGCTCATCAAAAGATCAGCAATATAATAACCAAGCCTAAGGATTCAATCCCTCTTGAATCTCATGGTGTCTATCAAATCTCATGTAAAAATTGTAAAGCTTCTTACATAGGTATGAGTAATCGTCGCATCAGTGTTAGGAGAGATGAGCATGCTAATGCAGTTAAACAACACTCATCATCATCAGCACTCTCACTCCATACTATAGATTCAGGTCATAAAATTGATTTTTCTAGTACCAGGATCATATCCAGATGTGATAATCTCTACCAGTGCAAAATTAGAGAAGCCATTGAGATACTTAAAAGGCCAGAATGTATCAATAAGCGAGATGATACATGCAAACTTCCTCCTATTTGGAAAGATTTTTTTAAAAAACATTCCTAAATTTAACATTTTTACTATTGGTGGAATTTTAACGTTCTATTTCAAATCAGTGATCGCAGCGCCTCTACAACCATTTTTTCTACCTTTTATAACTCTGTGGATGACTTGTGTGACCCAGTCGAAACGTCAGTGGATTGATGTTGGAAGTTTTTAACACGAATGAACCCACAAAGTATGTGTTTTATATATTTGACCTGTGCAAATCTTTATTTTAATATATATATATATATGATAAACAAAACAAGTTATAAATTTCGTAACTTGCTTATAGCTTGCATTTTATGATCACTAGATGGAGCTTTACCAATAGCTCCTAAACAATTAAGAGAATAATGGTTATAGGGGATATGAATGGACATATTGAAGAAATTGTTGATGTAGATAATAAGAATGGTCAGTTTTTGAAGAAATTTTGTCAAAGAGTAAATTTGAGCATTGGGTATTTATCAAATATGTATGAGGTACAATACACATGGTCTAGGAATAATGTATTTCACACAATAGATTGTGTATTGGTAGAGAAAGAGGGAATGAATAAAATATGAAAAATTAAGGTGTTTGATAATGAAGAGAGAGTATGTAATAGTGATCATAATTTTATTGTAATAGAAATGGTTAGTAATGTGATGAAGGATAGAAATAAAGGTATAAATAATAGTGAAAGATGTGGATGGAGAGTGACTGATAAGAATAAGTTGGAAAAATATAAAATAAAAGTTGGAGCAGTTGGATGGGGATGAGTATAAGGACTGGTGTAGTGAAATAGAAAAAGTGGCAAATAGTGTTTTAGTTGAGAATATGCAGAATAAAAGTAATAAAAAATGAGAGTTAGTAAAAGTGTAAAAGAGAGGAAAGATGCATGCAGAGAATATAAGTGTGCTATTAAGAACAAAGAAAGTGAAAATGATATTAATGCTAAATGGGAAAAGTACTTAAAAAAGAAGAAGTTGACTAAAATGGATAATTATAGAGAGAGGATGAAGTTAAATAGTAAATTGTTGAATAATATTAATAAAAGTGAAAAAGATGAGAATAACAAATTTTGGAATTACATTAAAAGGAGAAATGTAGGGGAAAGAAAGATAGTATTAATGGATGATGAGGGAATAGAGTGTAGCTCTAGAGAAAAGGTAGAGAGAATCTTAAATAGATATGTAATGGATATAGAAAAGATGTTAGATGTGAAGGAAGTAGTGATAGAAAAAAATGAAAGCAGTAATGGGAATATTAGATTCACAAAAAATGAATTGAATGAGGCAGGAAAGAGATTGAAAAGTGGATGGCAGCAGAGATGGTAATAAATTTAGGGCATAGAGCAAAAGCAAAGTTATTATCATGTTTTAATAACATGGCACAGAAGACAGTTTTTTCGGTTAGTTGGAGTAATACAAGAATAAGATTATTATTTAAAGGAAAGAATAAGGATCATAGAAAGTTAAATAATTATAGACCGATAGTGGAAACATCGGTTTTATATAAAGTTTTCTCATATATGCTAGCTGGAAGAGTTGTAAAATGGATGGAAGAGAATAATGTAGTGGGGAAAATGCAATGAGGTTTTAGGTCAGATAGGCATATAGGAGATAGTTTGTTTGTAGTTACACAACTTATGGAGATGAGTAGGAATTCAGGTAGATCATTATATATGAGTTTTATAGATATAGAGAAAGCATATGATAAAGTAAATAGAAATAGATTATGGGTAAGGTTAGCCAATTTGGGAATGGATGAAGCTTTAGTAAATATTATTAAGAAATTATATGAAAATAATTATTATACTTACCAGTTAGGGGATATAGAATCAGTTGAAGTTTAAAATGGGGTGGGATTAAGGCAAGGATGTCCTATGTCACCTATTTTGTTTTTTTGTTTCTGAGTGAAATGGGGAAAGTAATAGAAAGACTAGGAAGAGGGGTAGAGATACCATTAATAGGTGGCAAGGGAGTATATATTTTGGTGGGTCTTTTTTGCAGATGATATCTTTTTGTGTGCAGAAAGAAGATATGGAAATTATGTTGAGGACATGTGCAAGGGTGGGTAAAGAGATGGGGATTAAATTTAGTGAAGAAAAATCAAATATAATGATGGTTAATAATGGGGAAACAGAAGATGTAGAATTTTTATTGGGGGATATAAAGTTGAGTGTTGTGGATAGATATAGGTATTTGGGAATCATCTTATGTAATCAGAAAAATTGCTTGGATGAATGGGAGAAAAAAATTGGTTAATGAAGCAAAGAACAGAAAGGGTTTGGTAATGAAACTAACAGTATTTTCATATAATAAATATGATGTAGCTAGAATAGTATGGAAGGGAGTTGCAATAGCAGGGTTAACATATGGTAATGATGCATTATGTGTTAGTAAAAGGGTTTTAGATTATTTAGAGAAAGTACAAAGGGAAGTAGGAAGACATGCATTATATGCAGAGATGTGGACAGCAAAGGAGGCAATTCAAGGAGAAATGGGATGGTCAAGTTTTTATATGAGACATGCAAAAAGTAAAATGAAAATGTTTGGTAGGTTGCAGTTTATGGATAGTAAAAGAATAGCAAAAATAGTTTTCAATTGGGTTATGAGTAAAGGGTAGATAACAAGATGGGTAAGAAAGGTAATGCGGTATGTGAAAGATTTGGATAAAGAATTTATATCAGTATACCTGTATAAAAGGTGAGATGATTGTGTTAAGAGGATTGTTGATTGCTGTAGTGGTAAGGAATGGGATAAAAGAATAGAAGCATTAATAAAAAATAAAGAGATGGAGAACTAGTATGGAGGATAAGAAGAGTTTAAATATATATAGAAGTAAACTGAATATTGGATGCGAGTTAATTTATGATAATAGTAAGGAAAGTAGTTTATTATTTAAGGCTTGAATGGGATCTTTAGCAACAAAAGAATATACATGCAAATGGAAAACTATGGATGATTTAGTGTGCAAATTGTGTAAGGAAGGTATAGAAAATATTAGGCATTTTTTGATTGAATGTAAATGCTTGAAAGCAGAAAGGGTACAGATAATGAAGTTATGGATGATAGACATGAACAAAGTGACTATACAGAAAGTGAGTTATTAGTTTTTATGTTGAGTTTGTGAAAAGATAAGAGGGATTTAGATATAAAGGCCATAGAGTTGACAAAGATTATGTTGTGGAAATGGGATTGGGCAGAATATGGGAAGACTTAAAAGTGGGGAATGGAGAATAAAATGGCTAATAGGTTTATCTGGGCATAATTGCTGAGATATTCTTGACTTTGTTTAAGGAGAAGCCAAATACATCACATCACAAGCTTTTTGTTTACATAAATGCTGAGAGAGACATAATTCAATATTTCTTTTATTTTCTCCAACCACCAGACAATGTTTTTGAGCAAGTTGGCTCACCTCAGTGATGGGTAGAAGAACAGAAACCAGATCTAAATACTGACTCTACAATCAGCATTTTATGGAACATGTTTCTATCAGTTTCAAAGCATGATTTTTTCAGATATGTAAATATCTTCAAATTCAGTTAAACAAACTAGACAGCTATATGGGTCTTATATCAGTTCAGAAACTTCATATAGTAAATGCCTCTGCAATATATCTCATTGCAAAAACCTTAAAGTGTACATTTACAATAAACAAAACAAGTTATAAATTTTGTAACTTGCCCATAGATTGCATTTTATGATCACTAAATGGAGCTTTACTAATAGATCCTAAACAAGCTTTTTCTTTACATAAACACAGAGAGACAGAATTCAATATCTCTTTCATTATCGCCAATCACCAGACCATGGTTTCAAGCTAGTTGGCTATGAGCAAGTTATGAAATTTATAACTTGTTTTGTTTATCATCAATGTACCCTTGAATGGTTTTGCAATGATATATATTGCAGAGGGTTTCACTATATGGTGAAACTGAACTGATATCAGACCCATATAGCTGTCTAGTTTGTTTGATTAGATTTGAATATATTTATGTATCTGAAAAATTCGTGCTTTCAATATGATAAAAACGTTTCATAAAATGCTGAATGTAGAATCAGTATTTAGATCTAGTTTCTGTTCTCCTTCCCATCACTGAGGTGAACCAACTAGTTCAAAACCATGGTATGGTGGTTGGAGATAATGAAAGAGATATTGAATTATGTCTCTCTAAGCATTTACGTAAACAAAAAGCTTGTTTAGGAGCTATTAGTAAAGCTCCATCTAGTGATCATAAAATGCAAGCTATGAGCAAATTACGAAATTTATAACTTGTTTTGTTTATCATAAATATATCCTTGAAGGTTTTTGCAATGATATATATTGCAGAGGCTTTTACTATATGGTGAAACTGAACTGATATCAGACCCATATAGCTGTCTAGTTTGTTTGATTAGATTTGAATATATTTACATATCTGAAAAATTTGTGCTTTCAATCTGATAGAAATGTTTCATAAAATGCTGATTGTAGAGTCAGTTTTTAGATCTAGTTTCTGTTCTCCTTCCCATCACTGAGGTGAGCCAACTAGCTCGAAACCATGGTCTGATGGTTAGATATAATGAAAGAGATATTGAATTCTGTCTCTCTCAGCCTTTTTGTAAACAAAAAGCTTGTTTAGGAGCTATCGGTAAAGCTTCATCTAGTGATCATATATATATATATATATTGTACTAGTCAACCACTTATTCTGTTAATGTGAGCATGCACACAAATCGAACCTGAAAAGAAATGTGGTGGCATGCTGGAATAAGGAGAAATTTAAATACTTTACCGAAAAAATTATTACGGACACAAAAGATACTTATAAAAAGATTGATTCTTACATATCTTTGGGGGATGACTTTAAACCAATCCCTCATGTCACTCCCAGTAGGAAAATTAATTCTCCTCCTGAAAGGATATGTAAGTTCAAATATTATGGGGTATATATGCAGGTAAATAATTATTCAAACAAAACTAATAAACAAGTATTCTCATGATAAATAAAGATCTAAGACCCGGTAAGATGATTTCCCATTTGCTAGCTCAGTGTACTCTATTCTCAGTTAAAGAATGGTGATCAGAAAACTCACACAATTAATTAATAATATAATTAGAGAAAGTAAATGACAAAGAGAATAAAAAATATATGGCGGTAGTCACTTTAAAATTATTATATAAATATTTTATTAGCCCTTTATCCCATACCATTTATAATATGAATACAAAATTAATATTCCCAGATTGATTAAATATACAAATATTATACTACATAAATTATTTTAATAAAACAAAAATTATAATCATAAAGAAATACTTAACAAAGCAATAATTAGATTAAATAAAAGAAAACTTTCTTAGTAAGAAAAATGTATTAAAATGTCTAATAGGTGAGAGACAGTGATCTGTGGATTATAAACTCACACACGTGCAAGGTAAAATTAGGAAAATTTAACAAGTTAATGAAAGATGTGTTTGTTTACGTATGTACATAAGACATATATTTACGAAAGCATATTAAATTTTAATTAGAGTAAACACACACAAAAAATAGTATACCTGATAAAGTCAATAAGCTTCAACCTTCTATGGGTTTTAAGTGGGTTGTAAATCTACTGTGGCAAGGGCTGGTCTTGACTGTGGTACAAGTTCATAGAATTGATCATCATCACTTTGATGTTTGAATCTTGGCATTTACATTCTGTTGGGACAGCAGGAGCAGAGCTGGATGGACAGGCTGAAGTGGACCTCTACCCCAGAATCATTCTACATATAGGAATGTGCTTGAATGGCATCTTTAGGCTGGACAAAAGATATTATACACTATAAACAGTCTTTTCTTGTTTTACGAATTCTAGGTTAGTTACTGGCTTCACTGGCATGTTGCAATTAAGCTTCCATCGGCATCAACTGAGTATATGGTGGAATAAACATCTGTCCATTATTTAGCTTTCCATTAGTTGGCTAGGTAACTGATGTTATTCTACACAGCTTAATGCTGCGATGTTTAAACTGTCGATTTATGACCAGTTAACTGCTCGAATGATTATTTGAATGACTGTGTGAATTAGCGTCCATTGGTTCAGAATGACTGAATGAATTTTTAATTAGAGTAAATCTCCACGATTAGGTTGACTTAGAGTCAGCATGCTTGCTAAAAAGGTTGCAAGACTTCGCATGGTTCCATTAACAACCTTAGCTTAACAATAAATTTAGACTTCAGCTCCTAATAAGATTTGTCTTTGAAGACCAAAAAATGAACTGCCTTTTCTCAACTTCAGAACTGAACTATCTCCCTTCAATCTACCTTCAATTCAGGTATCCCTCCAAGAAAGAAAAATTAATTAATTAAATCTTTTTTTATATCTCCATTCAGATCACAATATCACTAATGAAAATTTTTAATGAATGATAACATCTTTTTCATTTTTTTCTTTAGTAATTACATTATTACAATCGAAGTTTTAACAAAAATATTTCACTTAGATTGGGCATTCTTCTCTTCCTGCATTATCGCAAGTTTAATCAAGTTATTTTTGTACAGTTGAAATTATTTTAGAATGGACAGGGAATCAGAATGCCTTTAGGCTTTTCTTAAATTTAAGACAATGACCCTCTTGCTCAAATGCAACAGAAGAGAAAAACAACCATTAAAACCTCGATTTTGAATTATTTTTAACTCATTTTTAAATAGTAATATTTCAAATTTTCCCTTTTACATCGATTATACACTCAAAAAATATAAATACAAAACAACAATTTGTTAAATAAATGCAGTTTCTTTAACAAACAAAAAATATTTAAAATTATAAATACACTTTGGCGTTTCATTTCTTTTTAAAAAAATAAAAAAAATAAAAAATCAAAATTGCAAATACGTATTTCTAAGCCTTTAAATATTGGCTTTAATCATATATGTGTGTGAGTTTATATTATAGACACAGTTCTCTCTCTTAATTTATAACAAGTTTGATTATATAAATTGCATAAATACCCCTCCCCATTTAATGGCTTTTTACATATTTTCGGCCATTAATTTGTCTAACATTATCTTGTGCTTGGCCACATCAAACATGCCTGGTACAATATATATATAAAATGTCTGTTAATTACAACAAAATTGTAATTATAATAATAAATTTAATGGTAATAAAAATAAGGAATTCATCAGATTTGAATTGGTGTATGGCTCTCATCAATGAGGAGCTAGGACACAAGATTCAAAAAACCAACTCAAGTTAAGCATTTATCTAATAGCTAACTTTCAGTAAGAAAATCTGAAACCCTCAGACATATACGTGTCTTTAAAGTCAACTCTTCAATGGAAAAAATAATAGGGGCCTGAACTTAATTCAGATGCTCCAAATATTACTAGTCTTTGCCATTTATAGAAAATCAGATGTCACAAGATTTATATATATAGCCATAGCTCAAAACTGGTCTGGGGATAGGGACAATCCTAAATAAAGATGATTTGAAATGTCATCTCTTGTAGTAGCATTTATCATTAAAAAAATTTAAAAAGCCTGTTTGAAGCTTATTAGCATACTCTTAATTTTACATATTTGTAAATGCAACCTGTATATATATATATATATATTGTAATGGTATGGTCAATTATACCCGGATGTTCTGGCCTGCAAATACATTTGAACACACAAATCAACTTTAACAACCAGCTGGTTTGTCCGTAATATATATATATATAGCAACTTACTTCCAATCTAAAAGTGCTGGTACACCTATCTGCCATATCCCAAAGTTGATAGTGCCCAATGCAACAAACTGGTCCATCCGCGTATAAGTGAAAAAGAGCAAGCTCGCATCTAACTACTGTTGGACCTAGGGTCTTCATGTAGGATGCTAGAGATAAAAAACGAAATACCTAATTCATGATTACATCCATCTTTAATAGACTAGCCTAAGCATCATCCACTAAATCTACATGCAATCCAAATCAGTTCATCTCACCACTCTTTTCCAAAACCGTTGCCTCAGATATTCGAACTCAGGAAAAATTCGCATTCGACTCTCTTAACAGGTATGTATCTATGCATACTCTTAATCAGTGACTAAAATAACCCCCCCCTTTTTTTTTCCAAATTTGGCAAAAAATAAAACAACAACCGCCTCAGAAACCCATCACAAATATCCGTAATACCTAAAATAATATATCCTATCTATCAGACAAACATAACTTGTATTTAATGTTCTCTCCCATGCTTATTAAACAATAATGTGGATGTGTGCATGTTTATAACCTAGGCCATTAAATGCAATGTAAATGCCTAATTGAATGTAAATGCTGGATCAACAAAACTACAGAGATCTTGTTAATTTATAAAACTTCATAATATTTATTTACAAACAACAATAGGATATATTTAAACATAAATTCTTAAACAATTTAGAAAAGCAAACAAAATTTAGTAATATATATATAAAAAAATCTCAATAAAGAAAAATATTTAAAAAATGATGATGCCCATAAATTACTTGGATATCTCTATATATTTACAGTTTCTATTGTCTAGGCTCATAATAATAAAACAAATGATTAATTCACAATGAGATTGCCAACTCTAAGTAAATTTAACTGCAACCCAATAACACAACACAGAATATGATAGAACATAAGATAAAAAATACTGTTTAAAAGAAAAATGTTAGTCATTTATTTAATTTATCTTAAGAAATATTAGTAACATACATATAATTAGTCTTGTCATGTGGTACATATTTTATATCAGTGGCTTTTAAAAAATAATAATAAAAATAATAATAAATCTCTTACCGTAAAATAGTCTAGTGAGCACTTAATTGTTTGTGCATATTTCTATCTCACATCTGTCAGTAGAAAGTAAATCATCTAAACTTTATTTTAAAAAAAAAATAAACTTTTCAACCTATCCCCCCTCCCCCCCCTTACTCTCTTGATATTTTCCCATATTGGATTGTTCCCTCTATATAATTAGCAATCGCTTTTTTCAAATATAAAATGAGATAAAAATTAAAAACAAAAAAATATACAAATTGATATAAAAAAATTAAATAAAACATAATTTACAATTTTCCTTTATACAAAGTCCTTACGGTTGATGTATTTTGTTAAATAAATGTTGGTAGAACTCCAGCTTGATTTACAGAGCATCCTGGCATATTTCAGTGAGCAATCGGTGTGTAGTTAGATGTTATTCATCCCATAGATTTTTATCCGATGTAAATGTCAACTCCTCAGGCAATCAGACTGTAGACAGTCACATCTTGATATTTTTATATGGTCAGTCATTAGGAATAATGCTTCAACCCCGACACAATTATGCTCTTTAGCCAAAATATTTTATGCTTGAACTATATATATCCAACTTTACATAAATTTATAGTCTAATAAAATATTTTTATAGAGAATAAAACTTAACTGTTTTAATTTCTTTTTTTCAGTTCCTTTAAACATCAGGTTACTTTTCTTTTTTTAAAAAATTTGAATTAATAATGATTTCCACTTCTCTATCGAATAAATCAGATTAATGTTCCATCCATTTCTTTTATTTTTTTATTTGAATGTCGAATTAATTAAAAAAAATTGTCTATTTTGTAGAACAATATAAAAATATAATCCTCCTGATCTAACTAGCTTGACCGATCTCTTTTGCCAACCAGAGGAAAAAAACCTAGACGATTTCTTAATTGTTTCCTTTTTATCTTGGCGCTATTTCTATTATTTGAAAACAAGCGTTTCAGCTTTTAAAATTTTTTTTTTTTTTACATCGATTCATTAAAAAAATAATACAACACGTTCTAAAATAAATTTATAATATTTTTATCTCATTCTATATTTTAAATATTGATTCACTCTCTACTGTTATAATTACTGTTTTTCCCTTTTTTATTTAAGTCATTATCAATTCAACTAACACAACACAAACAATCAACATATATATATAACTATGTACAACTTTTTTTTAATTAAGATTGGCATTTTCTTAGTAATAAAATTGTATTACTAATATATATATGTGGGTATTTTTTTTTACGTCAATTATCCATCATTAATAACTACTTAGTAAGTAGTTCTTACAATGTTTAGAAAATATTAAAAATATAAAAACATTAATCTTTTTCAAAAGTGTTTAAGCAAAAACCTTTTATTTTTCTTTCTACTTGCTAAATAAAAAAAAATATTTTATTATTTCAGATTGCTTAGGTAGGTTGTTGGATAGCAATTTTTAGCTACCTACACAATATCATCATCAACCATTATCAATCCACTGCAGGATGAAGGTCTCTCCAAGTTTAATCCATCTTCTCCGATCTTTAGCTTCTCTTCTCCACAACACTCCTGCACATTTTCTTATTTTATCCATCCATCTCACATGTGGTCTCTTTCTGGGTCTTTTACAATCTCTTGGAATCCAGTTTAAAATTTCAATTGTCCATCTATTATCATCTCTTCTAGCAATATGTCCAGCCCAACTCCATTTCAATCTTTTAATTTTTTCAATAAGGTCAGTAACACCTGTTTGTTGTCTTACCCATACATTGCATTTTCGATCTCTTCTTGTGACTCCCAACATACATCTCTCCATACTCCTTTGAGTGGTCTGAAGTCTCTGTATTGCTCTTCTATTAAGTGTCCAAGTCTCAGATCCATAAGTAAGAACTGGTAAAACACATAGGCATATTTCCTTTTAGTATCAAGTTATTTCTACCAAAAGCACTCCAACAAAGTTTAATTCTATGATTAATTTCCTCCATTATGTTTCCATCTGTATTAATAATCTGACCAAGATATTTGTAACTGTTAACTTCTTCTAATTCTTCATAATCAATCTTTATTTTCATATTTTGAGCAAATCGATTAAACATTACTTTAGTCTTTATAACATTTATCTTTAGTCCTACTTTTCTACTTTCATCTGCTAACTCCTGCAACATTTCCTGCAGCTCTGAAGCATTATTTGCAAAAACAACTACATCATCTGCGAAATCTAAATGACTTAAATACTCTCCATTTACTTTCACTCCTTTAATTTCCCATTTTAATCCACAAAATACTTCTTGCAGCACTGCTGTAAAAAGTTTTGGAGATATGGAGTCACCTTGTCTTACACCTTTCTCAATGTTGATTTTTCCAGTATCATTATGTAATCTAATTGTTGCTGTTGCATTTTTATAAATATTCTTTAAAATATGACAATATCCTGGATCTATAACTTGATGATCCAATGCTTTAATCACTGAAGAAATGTGTATAGAATCGAATGCCTTTTCATAATCTACAATTCCAAAACATAATGATAACTCATATTCATTTGTCCTTTCTATGACTTCCCTCAATACCTGGATATGATCCATTATACTAAAACCACTTTTAAATCCAGCTGGTTCTCTTGGTTGGTGGAAATCCAAAGTTCTCTGTAGACAAATTGTAATTATCTTGGTAAAAATTTTATATAGAACTGATAAAAGGCTGATAGGTCTGTAATTTCTAATATCTTCTTTATCACCTTTTTTAAATATTAATATTATTACTGCATTCTTCCAATCTTCCAGTACATCTTTATCATTTAGACATTTGGTATATAACTTTGCTAAAATTGTTTCTATTTCTTCACCTGCTTCTTTTAATATATCAATTATAATTCCATCATTTCCTGGAGCCTTTCCTTTCTTCATACATTTAATTGCTCAGGCTAAATTAAATGGCTAAGCCTATTAATATATGGAGATGGAGTACCTGAATTAAGTTCAGGCCCATATGATTTTTTCAGGTGAAAAGCTGACTTTAAAGACATATAGATGTACAAAGGTTTCAGATCTTCTTATTAAACATTAACACTTAGATAAATGCTTAACATGAATAGGGTTTTTGAATCTGGGATCCTACCTTCTCACTGAAGAGAGCCCTAGTGCAAAATCAGTTTGGGGGTGGAGACAATCCTAGTTAAGTATGATTTGAATGCCTTCTCTTGTAGAAGCATTTATCATTAAAAAAATTTAAAAAATCCTGTTTAATGCTTATTAGCATGCTCTTAATGTTACATATTTGTAAATGCAAGCTATATATATATATATATATAAACAAGTTATACATTTCGCAACTTGCTGAAGCTTGCATTTTATGTTACTAGATGGACCTTTATCAATAGCCCACTATCAAGCTTAGTTAACATAAATACTGATAGAGATAGAATTAAATATCTCTTTCAAATTGTCTCCAACCTTTAAACCATGGTTTCAAGCTAATTGGCTCATGTCAGTAAAGGGTAGGAAGACCAGAATTGACATGAGCCAATTAGTTCAAAAACATGGCTTAAAGGTTGGAGACAATTTGAAAGAGATATTTAATTCTATCTCTGCCAGTGTTTATGTTAACTAAGTTTGATAGTGGGCTATTGGTAAAGCTCCATCTAGTAATATATATATATTGTGACCTTTTATTCAGGTCTCTGCATTAAATAATCCAAAATTTTAAATCATAATATATTTAGCATTAAAATCTTAATAAGTGGCTTTAAATAAAGACTGTTCTGGATGCACTAGGAAATCTGGTTGAGTGTAAAAGAGATTACAAACCCAGTCTAGGCTTTGACTAGGGATAAAATAATAAATTAAAAGTATTATTAATTGGGAGATAAATATATTGCTTTTTTATTATTGTTGAATAGCAATTGAAATAAATAAATAAATAAATAAATTAAATTTGTGTAATTTGAAAAATGAATCTTTATAGTTAATTCTTCAGCATATTTTTTTGTAGTGTATTAAAAACATTCTTGCACCTTCTGAGTAGTTATTAAAAATGAAAACAGGTGGAGTAATATTAATGATATTCACACTAAGATTAATGGTCCATTTGTTACCACAATGCTTTGTAATACAAGCTATATATAATATAAGAAAGTTGTAGGGGAGAAGTGATCAAGAAAAAGAGAATCAGAATCAACAGACTTCAACTCTAATCTTATAAAATAAGGGGGGGAAAGCTGAATAATCAGAAAAGTTTGGAATCTATTTGAATGGGATTATAAAATATTGTTTCTTTAAAATCTTAAAGTTTTGCTATAGTTTCAATACTGTTTTTCCATCAATTGATAGTTATTGAAAGTCATACTATAAAAGAGAAACAGGAACCATGTGGATAAATATTTATTTCAAACCCAGAACAGTTCAAGAAAAGTAAGCTTTTGCTTTTATTTTGTTCATATTTTTAAATTCTCAGATTTAAAAATGATGCACAAATATTTACATTTAAAAGAAAGAGCTGGTAATGTTTGTTTTTCACAGCACTCTTAAGCATAAAGCAGAAAATACATTTGTTTGTAAATTGTAATTTCAAGAAAATACTTCGAAATAATTTTGAAGAAAGGTTTTAGAAGATATTATAAACAAATTCAAAAGTCATTTTTATATCATATAATTTTAGTAAAGTTAGAAGATAATTGCATGATTTTATTCTCTATTCTTTCTTAAGAACTAAAAACTCATCTGCCAATTTTTCTTTAGCGCCAATTTGTGTAATGATAGAAATGGAAAGTTACAGATTAATTAAAATGTTAAGGATATCATATTTATAATTAAATAAATTCTTCTTAGTATTGCTGAACAGTTATTACTTTGCCAATGGAAATGTAATAACTATAAATATTTACTTTTAAATTTTTACTGTGCAACATGTATAAATAAGATTTTTATAAAATGTTTGAAAAATGTCTAAATGACTTAAAGTGTTACAGATATTACCGCGGAGGAAAATACAAAATCAATAAATAATTTTAGAAAGTTGAATATATTAATGGTAATAAAACTCTAAAGCCATTTTTAATGAAACTTATCTATATTAAAATGTAGATAAATCGATTTTGATTATGCTATACTTGAAAACATTTAAATCTTGTCTCACTATGTTGACTCAAATAAATCAATAAATGTATTTAAAAGGTTTGTTTGGAAGATCATAATAACCTATAATTTATTAAGGAAAATTATCTAGATTAAATTGTGGATAAACCGATTTTGATTATGCTACACTTGAAAACATGTAAATCTTGTCTCACTATGTTGACATTGGTACATAAACCAATTAATGATTTTTTTTATTGCCTTTGGAAAATGTTTGAATATTGCCTTATTATGTTAGCATCGAACAGGATAATAAATATATATATATATATGCATTATTTTGGGAATGTTACTCATCATAATATCAGTTCTTATCATTTTAGCTCACAAGGATGAAATAAACTTTGACTAATAGGATAAAATCTAATGGGAGAAAATGTTCGTTTATTATTTTTTTACGATTGCTATGTTTAGTGTTATAATATTTATGTCAGGTGTCATTTGGGGATTTTTTTATATGTATTTATTGTAGTATAAATATATTTAAAGGGATGTAAAGATGTATAAAATATATACACTTATTCCATATGTATTTTTGCTATTTTCCAATTAAGGGAAAACATAATATTAAATATCATTCATCTGGGGAGAGAGAGAGATTTACCTTTCACATTTTAAAACAGATTTTAGTGCATTTTATTAAAGGTGAACAAACAGACATTTTGTCAAAGATATACTATAATGACCCAATTATCTTATATGAAAAAAGATTAATCTCAGCCTTTTTTTCATTTCTTAATTTTGTATAGGAATGAACATGTCCACTTTGAAGATAAATGCAGGTTGATCTTATTGTTTACATGTGTAGTGCTTGCTATAACAAAAGTATAATTGTTACATTAAAATAATTAATGATCATTTGACATATATTTTGGTTTGTCTATTAATACATTAATAGTTTCTGCATTGTGAATGGAAATGGAATAGTTGTTTCCACTTTTATTGTTGGTGTTATTTTACCTTGCTATAATATTGATAATGATTGATGACAGCTTTTAGCTGATAAGTATATGCCACATATAGTGGCCTCAAATAAAATAATATTAATATTAATATTGAGCATGGACTGATGGAGAATCAGCCATTACTGATTACCTGAGAGGATAGGATGGTCAAGGCTGAGTAATAATTAATGCAGAGTTAGCATAATTAATCCTAAAAGAGGATATTCATGGTCTGAATTCTATTTTTCCCATGATGAGCCCACATGTGTATACCTATAGAAAGGTATTAGAATTATCCATATTATTATACAACTATAGTGTTGTTTTGTAGAGCCTCCCTTTATTGTTTGATCCCTCATGAGGTTATAGAGTTAGTTTTCCACCATGTATGGTGAAGTATTGTATTTCAAAATCAAATAGCAAGGATAAGATAAAGTTAGATTAAGGGACACTGATCTATAGTCTTTGCCTAATTGGAGTAGTGTATTATGATGTTGTAGGATCTTCATCAGTTTATATAAGAGTAAGAGGTGCATGTGGGCAGTGTGGATTTATCTTCATTAAGTAGTGATTCACCAATGGATCAGTAAGATCAGTTAAATATTCAGTGATTAGGTTGTGGACATAGGTAATGTTTTAGTGTCAAAAGTGTATTTGACTTATGATGTCTTTCCCCATATCAGTATAATAAATCTTTTCATATTAAATGATAATAAATTATTAATTGTGCTGCATATGATAATTGCCCTTATCATATTCCAACAAATTAAATAACTACAGTTTAATATACTGAATCATAACTTCAAGTTTTAAATTTAAAAAGTTGCGTATATCCCAAAGACATAAGTACATTTTGTTTATAATTTAAGTGCTAATTCAGCTTCAATAAAGTTAAATCTTTTGTTCTATAAGATAGAATAATTATCGAAACTTAGCCAGTAATAATAGTGATACTAGAAACATCACTGTATTAGTTGGTCTTATTTACTATGTGTGTAAATAATGGGGAATAACCATTATTATCCATCCCGGAGTTTGTTTTATGTATTGGTCTTATTTCAGACAATGTGTCTGAAATAAATTTGTAAATATTGTAAATAAAGCTTGTTGTGTTTAAAAATTTATTTAGTTGCCTGTAGTCTTATTGCTAATCACCATAGACACTATTATTGTTATTGCTATCGACATACCAGAGGAATATATATTGAAATCATCATCGACCAATATAGTAAAATTAACTATATATTGATATATCACAATAATTTTGTTAAGCCCTATAATTTATGAGTACATCTAAGACATCATCACTAAACAATCAAAATTGTATTAACCTAGAGTACCTATTATTTAAGTGATATACTAAAAGATACACACTTAATATTGGTTTTATCAGTTTAGTTGAACCCACAGAGCTATCATTCACTGATCTTGATCACATGGTTTATAATTATTTGAGAAAAGGAATTTGGTAAGCTATTGTGTTTAGTTATTAAAAAGTTATTCCTATTTCTTAAATTCTAAAGTTTATAATATTTATTGAGTTTATAAAGTTTTCTGTGAACTACTAAATATAGTTGTTAATTTGAGTTTATCTTAAGAGCTGTTTTTTGCATTATATTCAGGTAGTGGTAAAATCCCTCTCACTGACCCAAGTATATTTTGGATAATGATCTTTGAGTGTTTGAATGCTGAGAAGAATTAGTTAAGTTTCCAGGTAGAATTTGAATTTGTAGTAAATTTTATAGCTAATTATCTGTGATAGTTGGACTTGAATTAGATTACTTTCACTGTTTTATGAAAGTCAACCAAACTTTAAGGTATAAATTACTTCTTTTGTCATAAAATCGTATAGCTTGTTTTAACTTTATGATAAATACTCTGGTTTTGTCAAGCTTGGAATCCCTATGTTTATTTAGCTTATCTTCTTACCATTTAATACAATATTAGTTCATGGTTTAAAATTTCAGTCTCCATCATCAACATTGTTCTTTAATTTCATTTTGATCATTCTTTTTATTTATTCATTCTCATTTAACATTAATTCATTATCATAATTGATTAATCATACATTAATTTTTATTATTTTAACATCTTAACTATTCATTAACTCTTATTCTATAAGCATCTTAATCATTCATTATTCTCATACATCTTTGTTCTTTTCTCTTCATTCTTAGACTCATTTCATTCTACTATTTAATTATTACTTCTTTCCATCATCCATTTAGTCATCTACATTGTAATTTACTTATTATTTCATTTATAATTTTAATTTCATAATCATTCCAGATATATAATTATTAGTTATTTATTGGTTTGCTGAATATCAAATTTAGCTCATCAATTTTGTTTGTGTGGATTTCAAAGCTGGTTTGACTAGAAGTTATTATCTTTATTAATCACCTTGTGATCTTATTTAGATCTATAGTTTCATGCTAGTTTTGTTCAATAAAGAAATCATCTCGTTAGTTTAACATTTTTGTTTCTTTATGTTTATATTCTTGATTATTTGAGTAAGAAAAGTTACAAAAGGTCGGATTTGGTGCCATGAAATGTGCAGCCAGATTCATGTACATAATACCCACATTTAAAGAGGACACAAAGGCAGATTATAGTTTTTATCCATTTAGGAGCGCTTTCGATTATCCCAGTAAACTTTGTCAACTAAAGCTTTGAAAGGCTAACTTTTCCACAATTCCATGATCTTAACATTTGCTGATTGCCTTTTAATTAAGTCATGTTTATATTTGTATATTAGCATAGCTTCCTTTTCTTTTCTTTTATTGTTATTTTTTTCAATTTGCTATATTTTTACACTGTTAAAGTTGAAGTCAAAACCATAAATACAGGACATATTAACTTTTATATTACAGCAATTCAGATATATTTTAAATCTTTTGTGATTGTATAAAAACTGCAATCTACATTTTAAGTCAATTATTTTGAAAGTAACCTTTTGCCATTTTTTAATAATTTACATTTCATTTCTCGTATTAAATTCCATTAGTATATATGTAATAATATTATGATTCGATGTCTGTATTTTTAAAGCAATATACGTAATTATATAACTGAATATTTGTAAATACAGTAACTAAATAATTAAAAAATTTATCCACTTAGGAGCGCTTTCGATTATCCCAGTAATATATTGCATAGTAACAGTAACAATGAAAATTTTTATAAATATAAAAAGATCAAAATACTTTAAAAGCCCACAAATTAAAATGCATATTCATTATTTAATCATTTTAACTTAAATTGAATGAAAAACATAAATGTATTTGAGTTATTGTGATATGACAAACATTTCCTATGATTTATACAGCACATTTAACTTCTGCAATGATAACTTAAAGACAACAAGAAACTGTCATTACTAATAACAATATGAATAGTAGCATATACTTTGGATAGATAGTGAAGAGATCCGACAATGTATAAGGTCCTACCATTGATCAAAAATGAAAATTGGTCAGTGATTGTAATCATTTTTAATTCTGTTCAGATTAATACAAGAAATTCCTGGCTATGTGTTATATGAAGTATTACACAGAATCAAAATAGTAAATATTGGAGAACAACAATAGAGTGCCATACATGATGGTACAATATTGTTGTGGTAATTAGAGATTAAGATTATCATGGAAATTGTTGAATAATACTTAAAACATTTTTAATGCTTCTTTTTAGCTATTTCATAAATTTTCATGAATATTTAATTAACAAATAACTGACTTAGTTCCATTCTCTTAAAAAAATAGAATTGCAAATCAGTGTATTTTCATAAAAATCTTAACATTCCAATAAATGTCTTAATAAAAGAGAAGTGATAAAAATAATAGCTAACACTTACCTGGTAAACAATCAATATTACCTGTAATATAAATGTGCATGTGTAAATAAAATAAAATGTCTGTTATAAAATAATTATTGTAATAAAATGATAATAAAGGTTCTAAATTATAGTGATGACAATATTTTTATAAGTAATTATAATAAATCACAGAAATACTTCCAGTTAATTTCTTAACTATTTTCAACAGGAAACCATTTAATTTTAATTGGATTACAATTATATATGTGATAAGAATAAAGAATATATAAAACTAGTTATAAGAAATATATAAATAAAAACAAAACACAGTATTTCTCATTGAAATATTGAAGTGGCCATATAGAAAAGTAATTGTCCTTTGGTTATATATATATATATATATATATATATTGAAATGGAAACCTCCCAATTTCTTTCCGTTTCACCATCAACCTAATGACCTATTCGTCTGAACTAGTTTCCAACCTATCTTAAATGTAAAAATGTTATATATAAGTCGAGCGAGAAAACTTTGCTATTGTGGCCACTTGAATGGCATCATCCATTTACATACGAAAACATGCTATAATTAGATAGGTTTTGAAAAAATTATGGCGTAGAAATCCTCATAATTTATTATAAAATGTTTTATTAATTTATAAGTCAATTTGAATTTTATATTATATTCATATGTGGATGGATAATTTAAACCTTGAAATAATGGCAAAAAGATTCATATATATATATTTAATTTTAAATAAAAATA
The DNA here is from genome assembly GCA_028023455.1 of Epiperipatus broadwayi. NCBI lineage: Eukaryota > Metazoa > Onychophora > Udeonychophora > Euonychophora > Peripatidae > Epiperipatus > Epiperipatus broadwayi. The sequence goes on along the minus strand of JAQFVV010000281.1, from coordinate 140,479 downwards.
ATGTAAAATGTTTTCTTTAAGATATATTCATGGTTTTCTGATTTAATGTTTTACATATATAATTGAAACTAAAGTATTTTCTTTAGTCTTGCATTGGTGGATGAGAGGTCAGCGTGACTGCCTTGAACTTGCAGGCAGTTGCCCGGGTTGCGGGTTCGCGTCCCGGCCGATGGTATGACACTTAAAAAAAAAAAAGTATTTTCTTTAAATTTGCTTTTTTTTAAAAAATAAACAATATGAAGAAAATATGTTAAAAGTTAAAATAGAAATCATCCATTTATAATTAAAAATGAGAATTTTGTGTAAACAAGAAGTCAATTAGTGACCACACCCATGGTAAAAGTAAAATCTAGTTTACTGATTGATTTTGTTTGCAACAAAAAAATTTATCATTAAATCAGAGTATCGTTACTTCTGCTAAGCTTTAACATTCTATAACACCTAAAAAGGAATTTAATTAGTGAAATCTGAATCGAATTATATGATTTATATATTTTAATAATTTTAAGTAAATTAAAAATAACACCTCGGAGACGTTATCTGTAGTAAAAATTAGATTATATTATTTTGTTTAATTAAAAGTCAATTGGTCCTGAGGCAAAATAAATTCCAAAAAGGTGTTAAGGCTTGGTGAAAAATATATAAATAGGCCTAATTTTAAGCAGGAATATATACTCCATCTTGCTTTTGAAGAGCTGTTAGTATCAGAAGTTATAAATTGTTTAATTTTACCATGTCTGGCTAAAGTCAGGCAAGAATTTTGCTGCTTTCCCATGATGGAATGTCGGAAGTCGATCCACCCAAAGCCCGAAGCAACAACCAATGTTGCCCTAACATCTTATAATAAGCAGATGATATCATAAGCCACTAAAAAGAACTTGCCTTCATTCTGATTTTCGTCCAGCTACAGAAACACCATTTTAAATCATCTCCCAACTAAATTGAAGATGCCATAAGCTGCTAAAGAATTCACCTTCATTCCAGTTTGAGTATCTTCAGTCCAGCTATAGAACTGTTTTAATACTATTTAAAATCACAGAGCTCTGTGTGAAATCCAACATAATCATTATTTCTTCAAAATACGGGTTAGCTAACCATATGACTATATAATTAAACTCTGTCTAAATTGTCTTCTAAATAGTATTGGAAATCTATAAATGAAATACTTTTGCTAAATTTCTTTGTTAATTAATATTTTGCTATATAATTTAATCACTGCAGTTATATTTGCTTTTCTTTTGCTTATTTTTAATTATTATTGATTATGCCTACATTTCGAAATGGCGTGCATTTAATTACCAAATATGTTTTTTTTTAAAGTTATAATTTAAAATCTTTGAATTATTAGTTAATATAGTGTCATTTCGTGTGCTGTTTCGAAAACCTAATTTCTAAATAACGGTGACCCATTTGTGCTCATTGTTATTTAGTCATTTATTAATTAATTAATTTAAATATAAAATGTGACCATAAATCCAATTTTTCAACCTTTAATCTACTATGCTACTAAATATTAAACTAGCCTGGAGTGTAATTATAAGTATATTCTTCTTATTAAAGTATTCGTAAGTCCTTTAAATATACTTTCCCCCTTTTAGTTTATTAATTATAGATAACTAAAGTAAAGTTTGTAGATATTCCCATCAGTAGCATATACATATTTCTCATGCTACAGAAGAGTTGGCTCTTTTGATCAAGCTCATAAACTTGTGTTCATTTAATATATGATATTTAATATATAATATACTTTGGCTTGGCGGATGTGAAACTTATTAATATTTTATCATTATGCTGTATTTTTTTATATATATATACATAAGATGGAGCCATAGTAAGTCCAGCCCATCTTCTTCTCTTATGGGTAGTGCAGTAGCTAAGTCTGAGTTACAGGCCAGATTAGCACATAAGTCCCCCGCTTCTTATGAACCAAATAAAGGTTCCCTTTTAGCACCATGACGACCGGTTATTGGGTAAACCGGTGTTGGTCACAAAAATTTTAAAAACTATTCTTCCATCTGCAGAGCAATTTAGTATTATATTTACTTGTGCCTAGCATATTAGTAAAATCGTTATAGCCAACTCTGCCTCCCTAATGTGCAATCTTCGGCATTGAACCAAAGCATTCTTGAAAACCTGTTCAATCTAAAGCTATCTGGGATGCTTTATAAGCCCATATTTAATATATAAATTTATTATAATCAGATGTATTATTAAGCTTCACTCCAGACTTGGTTTGATTTCATGTATAATAGCCACTCAAACTGATGATGAAAGGGCATAACATTAATAAGTGAATGTAGTGATTAATTATATCGCATGATATTGGCTCCATTAAATAATAACAAACCTATTTGCCAACGTATCAATTATTGTTCAAATTGCCTAGAGAAATGTTACTTTATAAATAAAATACCTGTGTGCATTTGCCAACAATAATGTTATATCAAAATACATCTCAGATGGTCAATAAATATCTTTTTATTCATCATATATCAGTTTCTGTCTCATTATTAAATCAATCCAATTCACTAATTGCCCATAGCTTTTCATTAGTAAAACCCCTATTAGCTAAATATATTAGATTTTATCTTTGGAATGTCTTTAGTATTAAGTTGTTTATATATATGTTTAAGTCCATGAGTCTTACTGTTTTCTCCGATTTGCTAGTGGGCAGGATTAAGAATTAATTCTCGTGTGCCATCATTGTTATGTTGTCCATTAGGTGTTTGATCTGGTGCTTGGAGAGTGAGTTCAAATCCAGGCTGGTCCCTGACCTAAATCTCGGGCTTGACTGGGTTTCAAGTACATTTTGTGAGTTCCAACTCATGTTAGATGGATAAACATATTTTGACCAGCACAATATATATATATATATATATATATATCTTACTGAACTATATTGTTATGATTATAAACACTTATTTATCAACAATGTAAAAATAGCCAAACTATAGAACTGTGCATTACCATAACTTTATCGTGCAACTAATTTTACAAAAATAAAAATTCTGACATTTAAAAAGAGAAAATGCTTATAACACATTCTGTGGGTGGATATTGTAGTTGATATTAAAAAAAATGTATAGGATGTACTGCTAAGATTATAAAATATGCTACCTGTAATTTTTATGGCATGAATGGTAATACATTGTCTAATCATCCACACTGCCCGATGGCCTGTTGCTAGGGGAAAACAAATAGATATAAGGTTACTGGGTTGTTTTTGATTTTTGGATTTGTTTGATTTTTTTTTGTTTTATGTACATTTCTTAAAAATAAATATTTTTTTTTGGCTTTTTAAAACATTCTGTCTTTTTTTTTAAAAAACAAACATTTCTTTTTTCCAGTCTTTTTTTTTTAAGAACGTTTTTTTTTCTTTTCAGTCTTCTTTCTTGTTTTTGAAGAAACTTTTTTTTTGTTGTCATTTACCATGTTTTTATTTATAAATAAATACATAAAATTTGCTTTTTTATTTTTAAACAAGGCTTTCTCAGCAGAGCTCTCTAAGAGCTGTTGTCATAGACACATTTCCAACTCAGCTCCAATACGCTTCACTGTAAGCCCATTCTCATTCCAATAATAAATATTCAGAAGTCCTCAAACCGCATTCCATGACTGAATGGAATACTTCTGGCTGGGTAAAATATTTTTTTGGTTGAAAGAAGGACACCACATCTGCTTCTGTAGCAGGTAAATCTAAAAACTTCAATGCCAAATGGTTGTCTGCTATTTAACTGTTTTGATCTCAAAAAAGTATCAGAAAAGGCGCAACATGATCATGAACTTTGCCAAATCATGATTTACACTCCTCATTTAGTGAATTGTGACCCCTGAGAATGAAAGTAGGGGCATTTGAGAATTTGGTACAATTTTTATAAACTCACATAAATTACAATACATTTAATCAAAAAAATCCACTGTAATATACTTTTCATCATTACAACTACAGAAATCTTCATATTATATGCTGTACAATAGTCAAGAGTAATGTCTATAGAATGTCACAACTCATCACTAATAATGTTCACATGCTTAGTGTTTAAACAGTTTACAGGCCATAAGATCTATAGAACATCCTTGTAAACAGCATATTTCTGTGTTTTATGTATAGAAACAGTAACATCGAGTAGTGTGTATGAACAGACGATGTATTACCACATGAATTTACATTTTATTATGTTTGGTAGTCATTTTTTCTAAAAACAATTTTCTAAATATAGTACATTATAATGACAGAAATGTGGTCATTAAATAGAAATTAAAAACATAAAACTTCTTAAATTTAATTGTATTGCATTTTCATTGTACATAATTTATTATTCAGTGCATAATGCATGAAATCATTATCTCCTTTCTTTTTTTACTTAAAATATTTTATATAATAGCACTTTTAATTTGACTAAAATTAGCATTTATAATGGTTTTAATTTAAAACTTCTTGACTACATATTTTAGCTATTATATGTACAGTACACAATTTAAAATCAATTATTAATCATTTATATCACAAATTTATTTTTTGTTTTATGCTGAATGAGAATTTGCATTTCTTTTTTTTTTTTCAGAATTATAATTTTTTAACTTTGTGATATTTCCATTGTCCTGAATATGTCTGGAACAAATTATGATTCAATATGTAGCAAGTAAATATTATGTTTGATTTAGATTAATTATGTAGGGTTGGTGATTAGTTACAATTTCATCAAATCATTTCCTTCTCCCTATTCTCTTTTTTACTAAAAAAATTTACATTTATAATAAGAACATTTTAATTTGATTGAAAAGTTTTAATTCAAACTTCGAGTGAATATTTTAGCTAATATACTATACAATTTAAAATTAATTATTAATATTATAGTATTTGACCAAAATTTATTTTAATTTTATGCTGAATGAAATATATTTTTTCAGCACCATATCTTTTTATGTTGTCATAATCTCCTTTGGCTTGGATATGAGTAAAACAAATTATAATAGTATGATTTAAAATTTAGTTATTTACACTTATATTTAATAACTTTGATCAAGTAAAGTTGATTATTAATTGAACAATGCATTAAATCATTTTTCCTCAAAATAATTTGCAATTATGGCAACTAAATTTTATAATTATGATGATTGTAATTTTTGCCACAAACAAAATACCATTAATAAGTAGAGTTTTAATGTATAAAACAGAATAAATATGCAGTTGTTAAACTAATGAACACATTTTAAAGTATAATGTTTATAAATAAGGTTTTCATCAAAATAGGCCATTCTTAATTTATTACACTGAATGAAGCATTTTTATTTTTTTATTCACTAAACTTTATTTTAGATACATCATTAATCATAAATGTATTGATTGTTTTGCAAAAACACTGGATATAAAGTACTGTATGTTACTCATAATTTAATTTTATAATCAAAATAGTGTATACAGTGTATAATAGTGTGTACTGTGAAATAATGAATAAACTCTGTGTTGTACATTTTGGGCATAAATGTCATTTTTCTTACAGATGACATAAAATCACTATTCTTTACAATAGTCAATCTTGCAAAAAATTTATATTTTTTTCTAATTGTTATAGTAAATAATCAATTGCAAATCAAAATAGTGGATACAAATTGATATGATAAATCTTTGCATTAAGGAGCAGCACAAAGATTGGTATATGTGTATTTTCATGATTTTGTATGCCTTACTTTAAAGATATATTTTTGACATCATCATTTTCTGATGGTTCTCATGCATATTCTGTAGACTTTGAAGTAGAAATTTTATTATTTTTACAATTCTATTATTTGTAGATGTATTTTAGATATTTACAAATTTGGGATGTGTTTATATTATTAATTTGTACAATGATGGTCATCTGATGCCACACTGAATGCATAGCATAGTTTTTAAACTACGTAATATTCATGTGACATTGTGAAAAGATGCTTCATTGGAATCTAAGCTGATGTCACTTTCTAAGTCAGATTTGAAAGCAATATATAAATGTTTAAATATTGAAATTAGCTTTAATATACCAACCCATTGTTATAAATAATATAACTGATGTTATTGGTTTCTTATTGAAGTTGGATTCATGATGGTATTCAAGAAAAGTATTGGAAATGTCATATAAGAACATACATGATCTAAGGTTTAGAATTGTCTTCCATTGAGGTAATTTATATACAAAAAGTTTAAACAGCTATTAAATTTTCCTAGTTAATTATAAAGTAGAATAAATAAAAGTTATTATAGTGTGTATGTTTGTAAAATAATCTAGTGAATTTATAATATATTTTATTTTATTTTAGTAGGTCTCTTCTATTCATCACTACTATTATTGTATTATCATATGTAGTGGACCAACTGAATATTCCAAGAAGTGTATGTCTGTGCAACCTATTGGGCATAAAATTAAATTACTAGTGATGACTGAGAGCTTCTTAGGGCTATGATTAGATCTCATCAACCAATATATTGTAACCTTTCCATATAAATATCAATGATTGAAATTCTAAAGATGTCTGATGTGTAATAAAAAAATTCTAAATCATTAATTTAATTGTGCCCACTGATTATGGTTGTTGGCCATACCTGCAGACTTCTAGCTGCTCATTTCATACATTTATTAATTTGGCACTTTTAATGTGATGCTCGATTATGAAAGGTAAACATGTCCTGAGCTATTAAATTACCAATTGATATATGCTAGCAAATTTAGAGGTGTCATAACCAAACGTTTTAATTTTAGAATTACCAGTGATAACAATACACTTTAAGAAAAGTGATAGTTAAATGGTAGATATGAGAAAATAAGACATAGAAACGAAAATAAATATTGGATGGTGCAAGAAAAGAAAAGACATTTTGGGAAGTATGGAGATATATCTGAGAGTAGTTCTTTATAAAATATATTAATAAGCATTTAAAAATGGAAAATGAATAGAGAAATGAGAAAATATGTTCCATAAATTTATTGTTCCACGTATTGCAGAAAACACAAAATTTTGAACCAAGTCAACAATAATTTCTGCAGTTACCAAGAATATTGGCTGAGTTTTATCAAGATATAAAGCAAAAAATGAAATAAATTCAGTAAGAAATGAAGCAAAGTTATCAAAAATCTTAGCATAGATTGATATAGAAATTTGAGTGAAGTCAGCAGCGAATGATATAATATCAAACTATAGAAAATAAAGCAAAGAATTAAAGATTATGAAAGGGGTATTGATGAAGTTCCTAAATTTAATGTTATATCCATTGAAGAACAGAAACAAAACTATAATATTTATTGATGGTAAAAACAATAAAAAAATTTAAAAAATGGAGTTTTGACTTTAACTGAAGTGACAAAGGTAGATATAGTGATGTTATGCAAGAAAAAGTTCAGTACCACATATTTAAAAAATTATATATAGATGATGAAATTTTGAAAAATGAAGTGATGGAAGAGTTTACATTGTAATGGTCAGAAAACGTGTGACTCGTAAACATAGTGCAGAATTCGGACCACCATACAGAACAGCAGCACCATCGAGTAGCGAAGCCACCCGTGGTACTGAGTTCGAACATAGTTTATCGGTTCCACAATACAATCCACGAAACAACGCATCTGATGCGACATTAGTAAATATTTCCTTAGGCACGGTGGTCAGGGAGATGCAAGAGATTCATGATTTTATTCTCGAGTTAGCCAATAATCAAAACTAATATTAATTAAACATTCATATTTACATAATCGAGGAAATATTATATAGAATGGGTATCGAATAAATGAAATGTAACTGCAGACATATAGTTTGAAATTATTTATTAATACATTTTAATAAAACATTGACTAATAATATTTTAGAGATTGAAAGCTTCAGTAGCGGAATTTGCGACATGATTATATTTTAAAGAGTACATTTATTTATTTAGACATTATTTTATATTGAGGATTTCAGTAGCGGTATTTCCGATACTGTAATATTTACAAAAGGAATACATTTATTTGAAAGCATAATCTAGCTACCTAAAATTCTCGAGTGAGTATTTCTAATGCATGCCTTGGGGAATTTATACCTTTGCAATGCAAGAGTCTAAAGTAAGATTTAAGAGTAGCAGCGGACATATATTTATTTAATTAAACTATTTATTTTATGACTAAGGGCAAACATTTATTTGAGAGTGAATTATGAAGATAATGCAAAGGCGGAGTGATATATAGAATAATAAGATTAAGTGAAGGAACATGTGGTACGCTTTAGAAAGGCGATATGGAATGGCAGTATATTGAAACTGCAATGCCGCGAATGAGTTTATAAAACTGTTGGACTGGTCTCTGCCACAGCCCGACGAAGTAAGGTGTCATATAAGCATAACCAGGGACAAGCGGTACGTGTCGCAATTTGCCAGCTGGCTGTATGACAGGTCAAATCCTACGGGAGCATTTATTATGTCCGCTTGTGTAGGACGACAGGGGTTAATTTCAACCCTGAAGAATCCGGAATATTTACGGCGGAATAGATCATCGCGTCTCTAAAACATAACACATGTATACTGTATAAACGATTATGATGAGATTTCAACAGATTTCTAACTTGGTCCTACATTATCAACATTTATTAAAGAACGTTGGCGACTCTCAAAGAAATGTAATTTTCTAGAATTATTCATTAGATTTAATAAATACAAAATATATATAAACTGGGAGTTATTACAACTAATATGCCAGCCATTTGCGAAGTAGTAGACCCTGCATTACAATAAATGAGGCACTGAATGCATGTCGATTTATATGAAAGTGAAGTTATTAAGGAAAGTAAATATTAATGAAAATTTGACACGCATTCATTGTTTTAAGCGATCATAGATTTAAACTTTGAAAATTGAAATAATTATGAGCATGCAATAATTAAATAATAACTATAGATAAAAATGTAGATTATAGAAATACGCACCCAAGAAAGACAGAGTGAGGTAAGCTAGATTATTAGAGAAATTTACATATTAAATTAATTATTCAGTTTTAGTTATACATATGGTAGTTTTTACATTTTATAATTTAGATAAGTAGTATGAAGAAGAGCTATAGCATATTATTAGAGTACTCTAGAGTTTGAACACAGACAGGTACCTGTTTTATAAGAAGTTTTCTGATTCCATTAGTTTAGCAGAAAAAAGTTCACAAGTGGCAATTCTTTCTTGTATTTAGATATTCATTTAATTTCATGGCAGCAGCAGCTTTCTCATTCATTTCAGGCAGCAGATCTTCATGGTGAATTTATGACAGGCAATGGACAAGTTCAGCATCCGATAGGCCATCTCCTGATGGAGAATAATCTAGGTGCTTTACTCGGTCATACCTTGGCAGGAACAAATTATTTTATTATTTTTGGAGACTCTCAGTGATCGAGAGCAAAGCTAAAGTTTAAGTGCATGTCTCCAGCAAGTCCAAGATGGCCTCCTTTTTTATCTTGATCTTTCACATTTTTGTTAAGATATTTTTAGGTTCTATTTAATCTGCCCTGAGGATAATCAATGCATTTAGTTGTTTTTTTTAATTAAAGAAAGCTGCCGTTCTATTGTTTAAATTTTACATTTACTAATTACATTTTGGGAAATTTTTCTTTAATTAATCTATTATCTATCACTGACCGATGCTTTTAAATTTCAAAAACAAAAAGGGAACATAAGATTATTTTAACTTTTAATTAAATATTACATCAGATATTTTGAGAATTATTATTAAACGAAATTTAAACAAAGCAATAAATACGAACTTTATAATCCAAAATAAATGATTAAAATTATACAAAATTATATAACTAAAAGAAATCTAAATTATATTATTTTATCCCTATTTATTGCGTTTAATTTGAGATCGAAATGTGTGCGTGTTTAAGCTGAATTCTACATATATTTATACATTTTTAATATTGTTACACACACAACTCGATATGAAAAAGTTTAAATTTGGGCGGGATAGACCGGTCAGTGAGAGATGACAGAAAAAGGTGAAACTTAAGATTCGAATACAAATCTTACTGTTTCATTTCCCCGTACTTCCCGTGAACAATTAATGAAAGACAAAGAAGGCAAGAAAGAAAAAAAATTTACATTCCATAATTGAAAGACAAAAAAAAATTATTATTGTTTTTACAGATATTGAAATATAGAAAGCAGAGATTACATGAAGCAACGAACAATTTATATACCCGGATCTAGAATTTATAGTTTAATTAAAATGGCCTAATTTGGCCGTGTCTGGTTAAAATCATAGTAATAATTAGTTAAACTGAATGTATATATATAAAAAATTCTTAGAATAGGATTAGTTAGTATAATATAAAAAAAATTTTAAGAGTAATAGTAATTAAAACAATAATATATATATATAATAAAATTTCTATCTAAAACCCTATTTGACTCAAGTACAATCCATTCAACCAAGTTCATTATATCAAGTTCATTTTATTATTTTCATATACGTTTAATAACCATCCTAATAGCCTAATATTTTTACAACCCCGGGTCAGGTGGATAATATCTACATGGTTTGAGATTACAGGCATTATATGTCCCTTTTATGGTATCTCCATCTTTTATTTGAATGCCTGTCATTAATGGTTGGATGGTTAGCGGCACGCTACGCTGGATCATTCTAAATTTCCACTTCTCCATATTCCACCAGTTTTTGGCAGATCCCTGCAGATGGTTACTAGCTATAGCTATCTGCACATCTGGCCCTGCCTTATGAACTTGGAAGAACTTTTGCAAGCTCTCTAAGTGGGCTTGAGGATTTTCTCCTATCTCCCCTCTAAAGATTTTGATGCGGATCATCTTGGCTAAATAGCTTTGGTGTCCAGTGTCCATCTTCATCTCTTCTTTAATGCTGCTTTCCTTCTCTGGTTCTTGTGGGCCTTCATCGGCTGAAATGAGGTTTCTTTGCTCATCACACTTTTTCATATTTACTACACTACCTGCTTGCCCTTTTATTATCATCGGTTCATCTGATCTCTCTGACTTCCTTTCCTTTTCCATATCTTTAATCTCTTCTTCCTTTTTACTAGCTGGAGATATTCCCAAATGTTCCTTTATGGCTTCTAACTCTCTCCACATAATGTCTTTAAATTCCTGATATTCTCTAACTCTTCTCTTTTCTTCTTCTTGTCTCTGTTTTGATTCTTCATCTCTTCTTTTTCTCATTTCCTCCTCATACATTTTCTTCATTTCTTGCATATTCTGTCTGAGTATTTTCTCAATGAACTTGAAATTAAAGTCCATTGATCCTCTGTATTGCTGTGGAGCTTCCCTTCGCTCGGGTGTCGACTCCAAAGCTTCAGATAAATCTTCTTGCTGTATATCAATATTTTCTGATTCCATTTTATTAATGATTTATTTATTTTATATCACTAGCATTTGACTACTCCCCACCGGAATATTGGCCCTATAATACTCTTTCGCTGCCCTCACCTACTCTACATTGCCCTATCTCTATCTTGCTGCGTTTAACATATTTAACATATATATTATAGCGAACTACTGGTTACGCGTATAATAAGCCACTGCTGTCTATGATATATATATAACGGTGTTTTAATAAAAAAATTCAATGCTACTTGCTTTCTCATTTAACGACTGATTACTTTTTTTTTTTGACATATATATATAAAGCAAAATATTTCATTAGATCCGAGTATTTTCGTTCCTTCTTAAATTACACACACATCCCTGCTTTCCTTAAATTGTTATTATGCCTGCCGTCCTTTCATTCACTCGACCCACATTATTTCACTGGATTTATTTTTTTCATTATTGTTATCAAAACAAAATCGTATATATAGAATAATTAGCTAACTCGAGTAACGAACGCTAAAAAAAATTTATATGCGTTATATTTTGCTCAGGGTATATATGGGTTTTTTGTATCGAAAGCCTCACGTTGGAAAGCGCCAAACGCTAAAAAAAAAATTTAACTATGTAACGGTCAGAAAACGTGTGACTCGTAAACATAGTGCAGAATTCGACCACCATACAGAACAGCAGCACCATCAAGTAGTGAAGCCACCCGTGGTACTGAGTTCAAACATAGTTTATCGGTTCCACAATACAATCCACGAAACAACACATCTGATGCGACATTAGTAAATATTTCCTTAGGCACGGTGGTCAGGGAGATGCAAGAGATTCATGATTTTATTCTCGAGTTAGCCAATAATCAAAACTAATATTAATTAAACATTCATATTTACATAATCGAGGAAATATTATATAGAATGGGTATCGAATAAATGAAACGTAACTGCAGACATATAGTTTGAAATTATTTATTAATATATTTTAATAAAACATTGACTAATAATATTTTAGGGATTGAAAGCTTCAGTAGTGGAATTTGCGACATGATTATATTTTAAAGAGTACATTTATTTATTTGGACATTATTTTATATTGAGGATTTCAGTAGCAGTATTTCCGATACTGTAATGTTTACAAAAGGAATACATTTATTTGAAAGCGTGATCTAGCTACCTAAAATTCTCGAGTGAGTATTTCTAATGCATGCCTTGGGAAATTTATACCTTTGCAATGCAAGAGTCTAAAGTAAGATTTAAGAGTAGCGGCGGACATATATTTATTTAATTAAACTATTTATTTTATGACTAAGGGCAAACATTTATTTGAGAGTGAATTATGAAGATAATGCAGAGGCGGAGTGATATATAGAATAATAAGATTAAGTGAAGGAACACGTGGTATGCTTTAGAAATGCGATATGGAATGGCAGTATATTGAAACTGCAATGCCGCGAATGAGTTTATAAAACTGTCGGACTGGTCTCTGCCATGGCCTGACGAAGTAAGATGTCATATAAGCATAACCAGGGACAAGCGGTACATGTCGCTATTTGCCAGCTGGCTGCATGACAGGTCAAATCCTATGGGAGCATTTATTATGTCCACTTGTGTAGGACGACGGGGGTTAATTTCAACCCTGAAGAATCCGGAATATTTACGGCGGAATAGATCATCGCGTCTCTAAAACATAACACATGTATACTGTATAAACGATTATGATGAGATTTCAACAGATTTCTAACTTGGTCCTACATTATCAACGTTTATTAAAGAACGTTGGCGACTCTCAAAGAAATGTAATTTTCGAGAATTATTCATTATATTTAATAAATACAAAATATATATAAACTGGGAGTTATTACAACTAATATGCCAGCCATTTGCGAAGTAGTAGACCCTGCATTACAATAAATGAGGCACTGAATGCGTGTCAATTTATATGAAAGTGAAGTTATTAAGGAAAGTAAATATTAATGAAAATTTGACACGCATTCATTGTTTTAAGCGATCATAGATTTAAACTTTGAAAATTGAAATAATTATGAGCATGCAATAATTAAATAATAACTATAGATAGAAATGTAGATTATAGAAATACGCACCCAAGAAGGACAGAGTGAGGTAAGCTAGATTATTAGAGAAATTTACATATTAAATTAATTATTCAGTTTTAGTTATACATATGGTAGTTTTTACATTTTATAATTTAGATAAGTAGTATGAAGAAGAGCTATAGCATATTATTAGAGTACTCTAGAGTTTGAACACAGAGAGGTACCTGTTTTATAAGAAGTTTTCTGATTCCATTAGTTTAGCAGAAAAAAGTTCACGAGTGGCAATTCTTTCTTGTATTTAGATATTCATTTAATTTCATGGCAGCAACAGCTTTCTCATTCATTTCAGGCAGCAGATCTTCATGGTGAATTTATGACGGGCAATGGAAAGTTCAGCATCCGATAGGCCATCTCCCGATGGAGAATAATCTAGGTGCTTTACTCGGTCATACCTTGGCAGGAACAAATTATTTTATTATTTTTGGAGACACTCAGTGATCGAGAGCAAAGCTAAAGTTTAAGTGCATGTCTCCAGCAAGTCCAAGATGGCCTCCTTTTTTATCTTGATCTTTCACATTTTTGTTAAGATATTTTTAGGTTCTATTTAATCTGCCCTGAGGATAATCAATGCATTTAGTTGTTTTTTTTAATTAAAGAAAGCTGCCGTTCTATTGTTTACATTTTACATTTACTAATTACATTTTGGGGAATTTTTCTTTAATTAATCTATTATCTATGACTGACCAATGCTTTTAAATTTCAAAAACAAAAAGGGAACATAAGATTATTTTAACTTTTAATTAAATATTACATCAGATATTTTGAGAATTATTATTAAACAAAATTTAAACAAAGCAATAAATACAAACTTTATAATCCAAAATAAATGATTAAAATTATACAAAATTATATAACTAAAAGAAATCTAAATTATATTATTTTATCCCTATTTATTGCGTTTAATTTGAGATCGAAATGTGTGCGTGTTTAAGCTGAATTCTACATATATTTATACATTTTTAATATTGTTACACACACAACTCGATATCAAAAAGTTTAAATTTGGGCAGGATAGACCGGTCAGTGAGAGACGACAGAAAAAGGTGAAACTTAAGATTCGAATACGAATCTTACTGTTTCAACATCGAGAAGTATATCGAAATCTGAAGATAAGAATAAATGTAAGGGAAATGGTAAACACAATAATCAACAACTGGGAGAATAAAAATTAAAAGATCTAGTAAACTACGAGTTACAGAATTCTCAGTTTAAATGTAATGCTGTTTATCACAAGAAACAAAAGTTAAGAATGATCATGAAACTTATCTAATTGTATTAGAAAAAAGCAAGCCATAAATAAAGCAAAGACAATATTGATGTCATCAATAAATATAAGATTGATGCAGATTCCACATAGTTAAGGAAATAGAAACAAATCAATCAGTCCAGAGAAATGATGAAAATAATTTTTAAAAATGTAATAGAGATGAAGATTTTATAACGCAAATTAAGATTCATATGAGAGCAATGTTAATCATGATCTTAGAAAAAATGGTGCACTCTATTATTAAAAAAACAAAAATTAGTGAAATACATTGTGATGAGATAAAAAGACAAATCATCAAGAAAAATGTCAAGATAGACTTTACAAATGAGAATTCATGAAAACTCAATTATAACACAAGAATCAATCAATTTAAAAGATAAAATCTGCAACCAATACATAAAAACAAAAGCTGATTTGGCACAGCATTAAAATTTAGATAAAACTGAAATTTTCCATAGACATGTAGATAATAAAACTTGGAAACACAGAATTATACAAAGAATAGACAAATTATTATTTCCATCAGTAGAGATATCCAGAACTATGCTAATTGTCAATGTAAGAATAAATCATTAAACAAAACTAAAAGAAGCAATAAGTCCTGTAAAATAAAGTTAACAAAGAAGGATGGATGTATCACAGTGGTCTATCAATACCAACACTTCACCCAAAGGCAAGGCTTAAAAAAAATGCAAGCTATAGGAGAGAAAAGTTAGTAAAAACATTGCAATACTATCCAGAAGCAAATGATAGATCACCAAAGAAAAAAATCAAAATTTTATATAAATATGATCCAATAGTTTTATTTCTATCAGTACAATTTATATATATATATATATATATGCGTGTGTGTGTGTATCATCGCTGCATTTATACAATAAAGAGGATGTTGGGATAACTATATGTATTTAGTAAAGAATTTTCAAGATTCTACATGCTTATTTTATAGATATATTTTTTACATGCTCCACTGTTTACCAATAATTCATGAGTGAATCCTCTCGATTTTTAATTTAAAACTTTTATTAAAATTATTTGCACAATTACAATTTTTTAGAAGTATTATATTGTTTATTTTACATTTATGATTGTCTGGCACTAGACTGAATGTATAGTTTTAGATGTACTTAAAAGGTGTAATAATAGTGCATGTGACTATGATATGAGGTTTGATTGAAGTCTGTCTTATTTTACCTTCTCAGTAAAATTCTAAAGCAATGTACATACGTGCTTATACCAAACTTAGCTTTAAACATTACATGATCATCGATTCTTATGCTTGCTTATAACTGTTATTAAAACAGGCAAAACTCTCCCTCTATATATATATTGCCACTAAGTGCAAGACAGAGTAATCAATGCATGCCAGAAGGCTTATGCATGAAATCTCCATCTAGTGCCTACTCATCCAATATCTCCAGACTAGTTTTGGGCTTGTGGCTTTCATCAGTGAGGAGCTTGGATCTGAGAGCCCTGCACCTAGATCTTAGGATCTAATGCAACCCTCCAGCAGCCACCTTTAACTCTACTTAACTACAAAACTAAGAGTCTTAAATTGAAAACACTATAATATTTGCAATCCAAGCTCATTAGCTTATGTAGTCATATAGGTCTGAACTCAGTTTAGTACCTATACATTTTGGTGTCTTTGATTCTTTAATAACCATAGCCATCACTATCCTATTAGGGAGGTGCAGTGTTTTCAGGGAGTTAAAACTCAGCTGAAATTGCATAAATAATAATATATGTGTGTACATATGGAATAATAATATTAACAAGAATAACTATTTCGTTCCATAACAATTTGAAGATTACAAGCAGAGCGAGTCTAAATTTCTTATATCGCTATTATCATTTACAGTTCATTAATTATTTGCACTTAGTTACCATCATCATTAGTACATTAATACGCCTTCATATAATCCATTTAGGCTTATTTTCTGCTTACACTTTACTCCTATTTTTTATATGTTCATCGGGAGAAAATAACAAACAACAAGAAGAAACAAACGTTCTTTTTTATTTCACTCGATTTATCAACATTCGCCACCCCCTCTAGTTATTATTTCTAGAGTTAATTAGTCCATTTAGCACACCTCCCCTCACTCTACAATATAGTCTTTTAGTTTGATTGGTAGTCTGTGTTCTTGTGAGTTTCTGAGAACAGGTCTGTGCAGAGCTAGTGGAGTCAACAAGAAGATTATTTTTATGTGGAACTTGTGGTAGCATTTCCCTATCCTCTTTTGTTAAAGATTCCCACTGGCTTTCAATAAGTCTTTTGTTATTGTCCGATGGTGTAACTACTGACCTTCTCCTTATAAGGCTTACATGTCTTCATATAGAAGGACCATTTTCCAATCTCATATTATAAATCACTTGAGACACTATTTATAATAATTCTGGGGGTCCACTTCTTCTTTATAATGTCTTGCACCCATACTAATTCATCCTTTTTAAACTTTGGGAAGTGTTTATAAGTGTCTGGGTAGATCTCTGGACCTTTTTCAGTCCTTTCCTCCTGAGACATAATCTTTGACATAGACTTAGACCAAGAACTAAATGTCCATTCTGCTATCTTGGTACTATTCAAGGTATCATTCAATTGTTTTACTGTTTTGATAATCTGAATGGATATGCCCAATGGCCGGAACCAATTTTGGCCTAGTAAGGGTTTGATGTTCCTTTTGACTATATTCAAAGGTAGGTTTTTGTTTTTGTTATTTAACTTTACTGGAACAAAAACCTTCCCACAGATTGGTATGTTTTTACCATTCTCATCTGTGGCAATTACATTTGTTTTATTTAAATTAAATTTTGACTTGTTTATAGAATTTATTTTTTCCCAGTCCATTAGAGACATGATGGATAGTCCTGCTCCACTGTCTATCTTCATTGTGACTTTAGTGTCCACGATTATTAAATCTAGTATAATCTATTCACTTATCTTAGTTTTTACTCTTTTAATTTCAGATGTTTTGTTCATGGTTCCGGTTAATTTTACATGTGTCCATTGTTGATTGTTATTCTTTCTGCAAATGCTTGCCATGTCGCCTTTTATGCCGCAAATACAGCACTTTAGGTTTTTGAATTTGCAAACTCTTTTTACATGTCCCTTTATGCCGCAACAAAAGCAAGTAAAATCCTCTCTTGGAGTTCATGATGATGTTTCTGTTTTGCATACGCTTACAGCAATATTTGCTTCTTTAGTTCCAGCTTGGAATTCCATCATGTTTGTTATCATCATCTCATGAGCAATGCATTTAGTAATTGCAGAGTTGTAATCTATGTCTATTTCGCTGAGCAATAATTTTCTCAAATTATGGTTGATCATGCCATAGAGAAATTGATCTAAGAGCATGTTGTCCACATCAGGAAATAAACAGTCTCGTGCCAAGGTTGGCAATGCAATATTATACTCGGAAAAGGTTTCGTGTGTCTGTTTTTGCATTCTAAACTGTAGGCATGTGACTCTTGGTAATGGCAGGCTGAAAATATGCAGTAAGTTTTTCCACTAATACTGTATATGATAATTGTTCTGGGGTTTTATTGTCTGCTAATTGTTTGGCAATTTGCAAAACATCTGTTCCGGTGAAAAATAATAATATCGAGACTTTAGTTTCATCGTCTTTGATTTTATTCAGCCTCATGTATTGTTCCAATTGTTCTATGTATAGAGTCCATCCAGCTGGATTTCCGATCTCAAATTCTTTGATATTTTGTGCAGAAAAAGCCATGCTTGTATGAGCTATTCGAAATTTCTTTTTATCTTCTCTTTTGTTTACAAAATGATGACCTCCATTATCCTGTCAACTGTACCATCTGCCGTGTTTTCAGGGAGTTAAAACTCAGCTGAAATTGCATAAATAATAATATATATGTGTACATATGGAATAATAATATTAACAAGAATAACTATTTCGTTCTGTAACAATTTGAAGATAACAAGCAGAGCGAGTCTAAATTTCTTATATCGCTATTATCATTTACAGTTCGTTAATTATTTGCACTTAGTTACCATCGTCATTAGTACATTAATACGCCTTCATATAATCCATTTAGGCTTATTTTCTGTTTACACTTTACTCCTATTTTTTATATGTTAATCGGGAGAAAATAACAAACAAGAAACGTTCTTTTTTACTTCACTTGATTTATCAACGTTCGTCACCCCCTCTAGTTATTATTTCTAGAGTTAATTAGTCCATTTAGCGCAGAATGATTGTTTTTAAGCTATCTTAAATTAATGATTAAACAATTTATTTTAGCCTGTTTTAAGAAAATAAAATTATGAAATGAAATCATCGTATCCTTTAATAAAATATAAAAGTTTAAAGCAATTAAATATTTCTTTCTTATATTCATATTTTTTTTCATTTCTACTTACTAAATAAAATCACATATCTATAACACACACACAAACAAAGAAAATTTTGGGGCTAATTTTTTCTCCATTCATTAATTTATGTGAGATTTGACTCTATCCCTACTATATATATATTCACTAGAGGGAGCTTACCAATATCTCCAATAAAGCTTATAAATTAAAGCTTGATTGGAGCTATTGGTAAGCTCCCTCTAGTGAACATTTTAATACAAGCTTAAAAGCAAGTTACACAATTTGTGCCTTGTTTTATTAATTATATATGTATATAAAATACATATTTAACCCATGCAAATCTTCGTTTTAACATATATATATATATTGTACCTAACTGAAGTTTCACTTAGTTCCAAAAGGAGCCAAAGGTTATCTTAGCTTAACCTTTTGGTTTGAAATTGTCAGATTGTTAAAAAAAATAATAATGATAAAAATGAATGTAACCCTCTAAAGTGTGGTCAACTCCTAACGTAAGTGCACTGAGAATCGTAACCTCGATCACTGATCAATTCCCGCTACACATTGTCAGCTATTAAGAGCTGTATCCAAAAGCATATTATGCTATCTATTTTATGCACCAAGGACCACAACCAACATCTGGAGCAACTTACCACAGACCAAACCAATGATCTAACATAAACTTTTATGATTTAATTTGATCGCAGCCAGGGTGTACCGCGAAGACCTATCATAGTAGTATGATAAATATACAGTAAACAAATTATAAGTGTAATGTTATTATGTTACAAACCTTAATTTGCGATTTTTATTGTATGAGACCCGATGGCCGACCATGTACAAGATGGCATAATTTGTGAAACTACATAATATTATGAAATTTTAAACCATCTATATGATTTTTAATACAAATGCTAGTCCAGGTAAAGCTTTGCAATAAATAAACATAAATACTTGGGTTCTTTTTATAGTTTACTATATCACTGAGACTCTTTTTATACTGACAAATGACAATTTAAAATGTTAAGTAAATATATTCAATCTTATCATTCTTTGGTAAATCTGTTTACAGGTTTAATAATCAATTTGTATTGTATACTAGATCAACTACGCAAAGCCAAAATGATGGAAAAGGTAAATGGGATTTTATTGTACCCTACACATCATAAACTACCAAAGACTAAAAGCATCCAAATGTTTTCTCAAAATATCACTAAACTCTGATATCATGTTGACAATAGTATGTACTTCATGTATGCTCTATCCAAGGTTTATGATTTCTGATTTTAAGAATGACACATAGCAACGGCACAGTAAGTTTAATTATAAATCAACGTTTATTTACAAATTTATGAATAATAAATAATTAATTCCAATGTTATAATTAAAAAACATAAATAAACAAATAAAATAAATAAATTATAATTCCATCGACTTTCTTCACTAACATATCATAGGTACGGTTTTAAAAACCTAATCATACCTTATTTCAATTTGATATAATGAATCTTGAGCAAATTATACTAAATTCAACATCAACTCATGAAGTATTTAACATCATTTCCAGATTCAATAAATCCATACCGTAAAATTAGAATAATATAATAAATAATATTATATCTGTAGGATTTAGCTATAATGTAATCATTAAATAAAATGAAAATTTAAACTTACACTCCGGTAAATAATAATCAACCGACAGTTAATTATTAGGAAGTAACTTGAATAGAATGTCCTGCTACAATTTGACGATCTAACTTATGAATTATGCTTACAAATGGAAGAAGATGATTTAGCAGATTAACTAAAATACTTTGCCCAACTTATATCTATGAAGTAAAACATATTCCTGTGGATGCGTTCATCTACACATAGGAATTAAATAATACTAAACGCTTTGTGGATTGATACACCATCATAAAGTAATACGTATAATTACACAATTCCGCGGATTAACCACCAGCGCTGGAATGAGTGTAAAATACAAAAAATGGCAATTAAATAATCTGCGGATTAACCACCGGCACAGATTAATGCCTTTCAACATTAAAAAAAACAACATTACTATTTACTTCACATTAAAGTGCAAAATCATCCCCCTCAATTATTCTGATCATTCAGAAAAACACTAACACTTTAGCAAATGTGGGTTCTTGCATAATAAAATGTTACTCTAATCAGGACAACTAATGTACTAACTTATCTTGCTTAAAATAAAACATGTGTAATATAATATAAGTAATATTAGCATAGGAATATAAATCTGGAAAGACTCACAAAATACCTCACAAAGATTGATACATCTCATAAATTCATTTAGTACTTTTCAAGCCCTTTCGCAAGCGCTATTCTCTTGAATAAGTATTTTATTCAACCCCTATTAATTTAAACTTAATAAAATATAACTTATGAACTTCACATGCAAGTTCATATAACGATAAAATTAAAGTAATGAATTATTCATCAAATACATAAAATCTAATAGGTGTGTGTGTGATATAAATTAAATGTATAGCATTTTAAAGTTCAATATATGAATTTTAGCAGGTGTGTGTGTCACAAATTAGATTGTAGAGCACTTTATAACTATAAATATGATCCGTGAAATCCATGTACGATGTGTCGAACAATAAATGTACGAAGTAATAGCTATAATTATGGTTGAATTCCATACATGCAATTTTATCCATTTGTGTTAGTTATTATAATCACTATTAGATTAACGATTTTACGTGGCTCCATAAATAAGAAACAATTTCAAAACATGACAAGCAGAACTTAAATGAAAATGTTTTTCAAAAGTTATTAATTTCTACATTTCTCTATTAAAAATGTTCCAAGTTTATTACATCCATGCTAATATTTATTTATCCACGCTTAAATCTAGGAATAATAATTACAGCAATTAATTCAATCATTCCAAACTGACGATAAAATTAGAAAATAGCTTTGATCAATTATTGAAGACTGTTTATTATCCAAATGACAAACAAATTAATTAGCAAATATATTACTGGCATTATAAAGTTAAATATCAATCAATACTATATTTTTATTAGAATTTGAAACGGAAATATTAAACTATGTTGATAACTTTAACATTTTACTTTAATTTAAACTTCTTCTTTTTTAAAAAAACAAATTTTCATATTTATAAAACTTCTGTAATTAAAATACTTATTTAATTTTTCCAAATTGTAGAACAATAAACATTTTAAAACATACCAAATTCTTGCAATTAATTCTTTTAAACTGGGAAGCTCCGACATTTTAAATGTAATATTGGGAAATTATTACCGGTGATTTGATCCACTTGGCCAGCCGACTTGAACAGACTTTTAAATTTAGCAATTCATCTTATAATTAAATACCACGATATTATTTTTACATTTATAGAAAATTTGTGGTAATCCGTTTACTTGTTAATTATTTTAAAATAAGCTTATCAAATTTACACCAATTGCCTTCTTACCATTTTCTTTTTCTTCCTCTCCCTCCAAAAGCAAACTAACAGACGATCTGCTCTTAAATTCGCGCTCTTTTCTTTTTTACATTGAGACGCTTACGTAATTACTATATTTATTTTTAATAATTTAATTTAGTTGAACAAATGGTTTTGTTAATTCAATAGAAATAATTTTTAAGATCATTTTAAACAAATAAAACAAAACTATATTTAAATACTATTTTACCAAATTTAATGTGTTGTTAAAATTTTAAAAAGTTAAACATTATGATATGAATTAGTATATGGAACGAAGCAAATTTAAATTTATTAAATAATATAAGAGAGTAATCTGTTCAAAGTGCAAATCAAGCCAATCAAATCACCAAAGAAGACAGAGAAATTTTTTAATAATAGTTACATCAATTATTATATTTTATGCTAAAATATATGGTTACAATATATTGTACCTAACTGAAGTTTCACTTAGTTCCAAAAGGAGCCAAAGGTTATCTTAGCTTAACCTTTTGGTTTGAAATTGTCAGATTGTTAAAAAAAATAATAATGATAAAAATGAAAATTAAATTAGTTAATGACTAAAATAGGATAATCTTGTATTGATTGTAATCATTATTGTATTATGGAATTATGTCTAAGTATTTGAAAAAAGGTATATGAGTTAGGTTGGTAAGAAATGCTAAATAATAATTTGAATTTTAAAAAAAAAAGAAAAATATCAGAAATAGTTGTCAGTTTGTAAGTAATATTAAATGTATTCTAAACTAACTATTGTATAAAGTATTCTAATGTTTAAAGAATAATAATAAGATATTATTATTAAGTTGGAATAAGTAAGTAATAAATTTAAAAAAAAAATGATATGTAAGTTTTTATTGAAAAAAATAAGAATATTTGTTGATAGTTTTTGTAGCTTAACATTCAGTTATAAAAATTATTTAGATTCAATATTCTTTAACATTCTATTGTTGTAGTTTTAAAAATAACTTTTAAGCAATTAACTTGCATTCATATGTGAGAATGTGCATGCATTGACATGGAAACATAAAAAAAGGTAATTTAATTCCAATATTCTTTAAAATAAATAAATAAAACAAATGTGTGGATAAAATTATTTCAATGAAATATTTATGGGTTTAATAAAGAGTATAACTTTAAATTTTATATTTATTACTATGGTTGGATAAAATATCATTTTAAAAAAATTATTGTGTAATATTTGTTAATAATAAAATTTTGACTTTCTAGCTGAAGGTCACATGGTATGGGAAGATTATATTGATTACGTCAGTAGATTGATTTCACAGCTGGTTTATTAAAATATTAAAATTTAATAAAAAAATAGTTTTTATTGGTTTTTAAACAAACTGTAGGGGAGTGAAAAATCGTGAGATAAACGGAGATCTAAAGGGTCATTCAGTTGCTGATCTGTTTTAAATATATGTGTAGCTGAATCTTAATAGTAATTTAATAAAAAGTATTTTTTTAAAACTTTATATTTTCGAAAAAAAATAAAAGTATGTTTTTAAAACCATTATTTTAAATCATCCAGTAATGGTTGAAGGCTAAAGGAAAGGTACCATTTTTCTAACAGTTTTTCATTATAATTGAGATATTAAAATTTACAGTAAATTGTTGGAAGAAAATACGTCTCATATTTCATTTATTTTTGATATATTTATTTTTCTTTATTCTTAAATTATTAAATATTGTTATGGCTAAAGATTTTATTGCATTAAACTATAGTATATCTCCTATCAAATTAAAAATACATGTGAAGAAGAAATTTAAAAAAAAAGACATTCAAACATTTTAAAATATTAAAATGGAAATGCGTTAGCATCTTTATAAATTAAAAGTGACATTAAATTTAAAACTTTATTACTTAATAGATGATATATACATTTAAATATGCTCTTAACAGAATAATGTTTCTGTGGACAATATGTATTTTAAAATACTAATTCTCGTTTATGCCAGTAGTATGAAAAGACTGTTTGAAAGTAAAACTTTAAAAGAATTTAAAAAATATAAATGAACTTGTCTCTATCAAAGGCATAGTGTTTGGATATAGTTGCCAGTACTTATAAATAACTTTATGACCGTTTATCTTTGCTCATAAATGGGGGAATGTCTTAATTATATATATATAAAAAAATCTACTTTTATGTTTAATAAATAAAAGGAAATTTGTTTAAAAAGAAATGCATTTTTAAATATTAAGAAGCGTTTTAAAAAAGAGCTCTATTTTAAAAAATGCGTTTATCTAAAGAAGAATAGTAAAAGTTAACTATATATATATTAATTATTCCGTGTTTGAATCTAGGATTATAAATATAGAATGTGTTCAGCTGAAGAATTTATTTTGTTTCATGCCGGCTTAATCTTAATCTTATTTTCATTATTTAAGTTTAAATATATTAAATTTAAGTGTAAACAGATTGTAACGATCTGGAGAAAACGACTTAACGTAAATCTGCACTACAGGGCGCCATCTAGGCATTTGAACCTAGAAAAATTTATAGAGTAGGCAGATACGTAAGTAAAAAAAAAAAAATTTTTTTTTTTTTTTATATTTTGGTTCCGGTCGTTAGCCCATGTCACTAGCTCAGTGGAATAGCAGAGATTTAATAATATAATCTAAGAGTATATATAAAAAAGAATAAAATAAGCCACTGCCAGTAATTAACATACAATTATTTATTTATGCACATATATATAAGATTTAAAATTATTTTAGTATTAGTTTTACATTTTAACATTTAACATTATTTTTAACTTTGATTTTTGACTTTAATTTACATTTAATTACTATTATATTCTAATTTTACATTTTAATTAAGTTCGCACAGATAAATTTATGAAAGCTTGTTTATAATGTTGAATATAGATCGGTTACATAGATTTCACGGTCAAAAACATTTCAAAGTAAACATAAACGATCAAAATACAAAATTATTGATTACTGACAATTGCGGAGGGAAATTTATACGTAACCCAATAGTATTCACCATAAGATACTTGCATTGTCACCAATAACTTAAAAGACATCCGAATAAATACATTTCAGATACTCACCGTAAGGTATCATTATTTATCGAATGTCTATATATTTTGATCAAATATGAAAACCCAAAACATACTTAACCGATAACCAATCCATGCAAGCGTCTATAAACAACTTAAATTTAATGCATTTTTATTTAGGGTCAAGTATGAATAGACCACATAGATTTGCATTTGAAAATAAAATATTCTATCCCTATTTAACCTTAGGCTAAAATTCGCAGTCAAACTGGCATCAATCCATCTGATACATCGATGTATTCAATGTAATACAGAATACGGCAGCACCAACAAGATTAAGAGAAGATATTGACTTTCATTAGATAGGAATATTACTTCTATCCAATGAGAAGAACAATAAAAAAAAAAACTCCATAGAAAGGAACTGCGCTCTGCATCTTATAATTCCTTCCATAGGCAAAACGGGAGAGTGCAGCATATGAAGCGATTCTGCCAGTAGCGAATCTCCGACTACATCTACTAACTACATCAATATATCCAATCCATTGACCCAATCTAACAACGACACAAATAACCTAAGATTACCCTCCCCTAATATAACTTTACAAATCTATACAGCCATTCACGCCCGACTTAAGTTTAACATTTATATAATTAATTTAACGAAAAACAAAAAAAAATCATGATAAAAACTTAAAGAATAAAAAATAAATAAATGGAAATGATTTTACATAAATAAGAAAAAAATACATCAAATAACACTATTAATAAAGAATTTAGTTTGGTCAGATAGGATCTTATTGCAATCATTTAAATATAGAAAATTTTAATTTAATGTTCATTATTTATAAAGTTCTTACGGTTTAAAACAGTTCATCTTTATCCGTTGCTTGCCATGAACGTGAATTCCCATGCCGTCCTAAGATTGGTATCCATTTAGCCGTTGTTTTATTTATTCATCCGGAGGTTTTTGCTTTAACTGGTCCTCAATGTAGAAAAACGTTAGTTCATTTCTCTTTCTTTACTAGCAAAACTGAAGGGATTGAATCGTGCGTCTGTTTCAATCCCTTCTTCACTTCCGCACTACCACATATCTCTCACATCGTAATTAATCATTCACTCACTAATCAATAATTTCCAAATTTGTCCTTTTTATATTAATGTGAAGGATTAAATTTACATTACATCATCGATGCGATGATCCTTTTCGTTGAGGTCCGATTTTCCAATGGATTTATTTCATTTGCTAAAAGTTTCTATTGTTTTCCTATCTAACCGATGTTTTTACATTTAAATGCCCAAGGCTGGTTTACATTTGACTAATTAACAATCATTTCCATTTCTGATTAATTAACCTATTTTCCAAATCAAATATACACTTTTATCTCTAAATCTTTTTAAGTTTTTGTTTTTAAAATACCTTTCTATTTTTAATAGTTTTATTTTAATAATTTTTTTTTTATCTGTGCGATTTAATATATACGAGTTTAAGATGATATTTAATTTCAATTTTTAATTCTAAAAGAAAATTTTTAAATGCGAACTTTTTAATTTATTTTCATGTTTAATAAATAAAAAAAAACAACAATGTAACGAACGTCTGTGCTCGTTACAAGATAATATTATAATAACGTGAAAGCTAAACACCTTCAAACAGATACGCTTTAAAAATGCTTACATGACAGCCAATAAGATGGAATAATGGCATCACATGGGACTCTAAATTCTAAAACACAAACCAGAACTATTAGAAAAAGATGGGACCCATCTTAATCTATGCCTCAATTATATTTAAATAAGCCAGACTCAAGCATTTGGAACTAAGAGTGTGAAGCTTAAATACCTTCACATTTAATCCACTAAATATTATATATATAAATTAACAAATATAATTGAGGCATAGATTAAGATGGGTCCCATCTTTTTCTAATAGTTCTGGCTTGTGTTTTAGAATTTAGAGTCCCATGTGATGCCATTATTCCATCTGATTGGCTGTCACGTAAGCATTTTTAAAGCGTATCTGTTTGAAGGTGTTTAGCTTTCACGTTATTATTATTTAAGTTTGTAAAATTGTTTTTAAAAAAAAATATTATTAATGAACTATTGAACATTTTCGTTTGGAAATGATTGCCATGTATATAAATGTATTAATTGAAGCTTTGAATTCAAATAGATATCTTAACCTGGATAAATTGTCTACACATTATGAAATGGAAAAATCATCATGGAGCCGAAATATGAACTTGAATTAATGTATTATTATTTTTTTATGGTCTGTTTTATTGGTTAAAAAAAATGAAACCATAAAAATATTTATGCTATTAAATTTTTATGTAACACATTTTGGCATAAATATACAGGTAAACTAGGGTTATAACTTTAAAACGAAAATAGGTTTATTTGAATGAGCAAATGTTTCTTGCTATTCTTAAGTAGATTTAGTTTATTTATCAAGCATTACACTAGCTAGTTTCTATTTAATAATTTTATTATAGAGATTTAAATATCACAGTCTTGTTTTCATATAAATGGGATGTTTTACTCAATTTTTATTTTAAATTCACTATTGTAGTTTATCAGAGAATATCCATTCATTTGTTTTATGAATGTTATATTAGTAATAGTTACAAATATTTTATATTCATCGAGAAGTAAATACTCTTGCATTTAATTTACAACTTTAAAAGTCCACTATTTACTATATTTTAGCATTTAATATTTTGTTATGTGTGCATTGTGCCTTGCCTAGAATTTTGCATGCACTTAATTTTAAAGTATTTTCTACAGTAGTCAGTTGACACATAGTTTGCTTTGTTGGTTCGAACATTGGATATACATTTTGTATTTTATAAATTTCTTGGAAATAACTTAGTTAGTTTAAGTGAAGTATATATCTTGCTATTAGTTAGTATTTGTTAGCCTCAAGAGTTAAGCTTAGTTCATAATTTTTGAATATGTTTATTGAGTCGAGAGTATCCTCCATCTTTACTGTAATGTAATTCCATGATTTGATAGTGTTTGTCCCCAAAAGAGGGTTATTATATTGTATTTTTCAGTGATGATAATCACATTTATAAGCATTGGAAATCCCATGAGAGGATTGTGCTTTTCTGGTGGGTGTACCTGTTCCCAGTTGTACTGAAGATAATACCAGACATCTTTGTTTTGCCTCGAAGTTAGGTATTTTTGGAAGCCACCATATTCTTTTCTAGCTCTGAGGAGCTTAGTATTTTTATATGTTTTTTTGCATATCATTCATGATGACTTAATGCTAATTCCACCACAGTAGGTGATGTTGCATTTGTTTTAGATTTGTGATGACAAGATATGCTTGTTTGAGGAAAATGTATTTCTTCAGGTAGTTGTAGCTAATTTAAAGCTCATAGGTATATCAATGTTTGAATTGTGTTGCTATGATAGTTTTATCATGCACAAGCTAACCAACAATAAGTTATATTTATTTTAAAGTATGTTAAATATGCATATGGTATAAGTGGCAATTCACACATACTAATTTAATATTTTCATCCAGGATTTCGCCGCTGGATTTGTAAGTCTGTTACATTATTAATTTTAAAACATTGAGGGAATAATTTTATGTGGACTAAATTTATTTTAAAAAAAATATAACTGATCTCTGATGAATGAATGTTCCATACACATAACTTAGTTTTATTTTAAGATTAGCTTAGTCTAATTTAAAAATATATCATTAGTTTAATATTAGTTATGTCAGTATAGTAGTTTTCAAAATATATGCTTTTCCAACTTAGCGTTTGTTAAGTTTCGGATTATAAAATTAAGCTAGAAATTCAAATATAAACATAGTTTTTGTGTGTTATTCTGATCACTAGATGACACCATAATGTTTTAAAATATTTTAATAAAAAAATTATAATGTGCTTATTAAATACAGACATTATAATTAAAGTTAAAGATTGTAAAATCTCTAATTATTAAAAGTGATGGAAATTGAATAGCCTTAGCCTATTATTAAGTATACTAACGTAAATTAAAGGAAATTATTAAAAGTCAAAATACTTATAATAAATCTCAGTGTGATATTGGCAATGATTGTAGTCCATTAAATTTGTAAGAATTTCTTATTATTCTTAATAAACCATATTATTATTATTTCAAAAGTTTTGTTTTGTTTGTTTTGCTTTTATATGAGAATATATTATTATCTTGGGTTCCAAGTTCACAAAATTTTAAAGTTATTGAATCTTAAATTCAAACATTTACAAGGATACTCTAAGTTAATTAAATATAGTTGATATTGTTTTGAAAATTAAAAAAAAAAAATAACTATGTTAAAGTAAATGATTCTCACATTGAATCATAAATACAGATAATTGCATTATAATAGATACATAATTAAATACTTACTTAAAAGTTTTTTTGTTTTTTTTTTAAATTATCGGTATATCTTTCAGACTAAAGATTATGCAATATCAGATTAACAATATTAGTACTTCAGAAGAATATTTTAATTAATATTGTTTTAGGAGCTGCATCTTATCATATATTGACTACACGTCATCTATCATCATCTTAAATCTGATATTTAAAGAATTCTAATATAGTTGCATTTGAGGTCTTTAGTGGTTGTCTGTGAGTATGGAAAGGCATTAAAAGTACCCTTGCTCTTTTCTTTGCTCAAGTAATATCTTAGATAATAGGCCATTATTAGTTAAATTTAAATTGATTCATTAAATTGTTTGAATTGATGTTTGTTTTGTTTATTATTTTAAGATTGAACATATTATAATTATTTTATGATCAGCTAAGATGTCACTTATTTATTTATTCATTACAGTAACTCTTTATTAGGCAACTTAACTTAAACTTAAATTTTATACAAGAGTTTTAGTTTAGAAATCCCTGAGATTAGTTACTCTTGTTTTTATTGAATATAATTTAGTAAGATAATCTTTCTAATTAAGGTATTTTTTTTTCTTATTCAGAGTATGTGTGATCTATTGATAGGACTAATATGGTAACTATTAGTCAGTGTTTTAAAATTTATATTTTGTATGGTTTAGTAGTAGATTATAAATATGCTGTAGTAGTTATAGTTCATCAGTATTGGATTTGATCTTTATTTGATTATACATTTCTGGATCATCATCTCTTTTCTTTAAATTTATTGTAACCCCACTGAGCTGAGTCGTTTAGAGTCTCATATTTATATTTTATTTCATTTCATTTCAATTTTATTCCATTTCTTGTAATGTCTTTTTTTTTCTAGCATCTCATTTCATTTCTCTCTCCTTTATTCTATCTTATTTAGTTTATATTTCATTTCATTTTAGTTATATTATATTTCATTTCATTTTAATTTCATTCCATTTTTTTTTCATGTCATTTCTCATATTTTTCTATCATCTCAGCCATTTAAAATATTTATTAAGAGTTTCTTCTACCATCTCATTTCATTTCTCTCTCTTTTATTCCATCTTCTTCTTATATCTCTCTTTCATATCTTTCAATCATATCATTTCTTTTCTCTATCCATTACATATATCATTTCATAATTCATAATTTTCTCCCTCTATTATCATTATTATCATTTCTATTATTTTCTCTTTCTCACACACCCTTCTTATTCTAGTAGGTTACATTTTACTTCCATTTTATAATTTTCTCCCTTTATTCTCTTCCTCTTTTATCTCAGTTCATTATTAGCATTTTTCTTCTTTTCTTTTCTTTCTTTCTCTATCTCTCATTTCTTTCTATCATCTCATTTTTTCCCTCTTTATTAGCATTATCCCTTTCTCTCTCTTTTCTCTTTCTCACACACCCCTCACATTCTATTAGGTTACAATTGACCTCTCTCATTTCATTTTCATTATTTATCTTTATCTTTCTTTCTTTTTTATTCCATTTTCTTCTTATCTCTCTCTCTCTCTATTTCAAAAGGTTACAATATATATATATATATATATAAAGCATTAAAAAACTAAAGCTAAACTAAAGTACTCCAAATTTACAATTCAAATAGAATAGTCAAAGAAAATAAACTCTAAAACAGAATGATTCTTCTGCTACAAGCAGACTTCTCAAATGTAAAGGACTACAAGATAACAATATAGTTAAATTAAAAATTACCTACAACTTCATTTACATCCATATACCCTTAATTTTAAAATAATGTTTTAATAAAGTAACTGCTTCAGAACCATAAATTTTTTCATAATAAAGTTTCTTTAATTCTTTTTTTTATTTCATTTCCCTCAAAGAGGACCATTCTAACCTCATCAAAATTAATAGTGTGGCTTGTATCTTTTTCATGGATATATAAAACAGAACTGAGATATTTATTTCTTACCCTACTTTTATGAATCTTTTTTCTTTCATTTAATCTCAAACTACTCTGATGGATATACACCTTCTTACAAAAACAAGGACTTTACACTACTCCAGGAATAGTTTTTCTATCAAAAATTTCCTATGCATTATTTAATAAATTATTCAAAGTAATACTCCATTTGCAAGCAATTTCCTTATTTCCAAACAAATTCTTATTTTTATATACAATTTAATAAGACAATTTAAATGGCAAAGACATAAAATCATTTTTTTTATTGTTCATATCATTACAAATATTATTACTATTAAATAAAATACTTTTAACAAATTTATCACAGTAGCCAACACTCAAATAATCTTTATAAAATTGATCTTTTTGAAACAAAACTACCTCATTAGAATTATTTAATCTCTTACTTCTATAACAATCATTTCTTAAAGCAGCTATTGTATATGAAATGGATTGATAGCTATCAAGTTTAATTATAGACTTTAGCTCTTTACTCTTAACATAATGACTATATACCACACAATTATTCTTTACATTTTTAATCACCAATATATCTAAAAAATTTAATCTAACAAAATCTATTCCTCCTCTTCTTCTTTTTCAACATATTTTATAAAATGATCAAAACAAACTCATATAAGAACTCTTTCAATTTATAATTCTTAATGATAAACGAACAGACAAGCATCAACATATCTAACAAATAACTTCAAATGTACAGAGCCCTTTTGCTTAATAATAATTTCCTTTTTCAAATAATTAATATAACCTGGATAATTTAAATGGTAAATAATATTACTTATTATTCACCCTTTCTTAATTTTATAAAAATTGCCATTATAAGTAAAATACATAGAATTCTGCAATAATAAAAGCAAATCTTTAATAAATTTAATGTTAATCTTTGATAGAGATCCATATTTAACTAATACAATCATAAGAACATCAATACTGCTTAATCTTGTGTGTTAATAGATTAAGCAGTATTGATGTTTTTATATACATAAATGTATGTCAAAGAATAAGATTAAAATTATTAAAGATTAGTTGGATAATAATTATATTATATATCTTTCAATTTGTTCAGTTTATATTAATTATTTGAAAGAAGAAATTATTAATAAAAATAATTGTTTATATTTAAAGTTATTTGTTAGATATGTTGATGTTTGTTTGTTTATTTGTAGTTGAGAATGATAAATTGAAAGAATTGGTAAATGTCTTTGTTTTGATTCTTCTATAAAATATGTTGTAAAAGGAGGGAGGGGGAGAGGCCTAGGTTGTGTTCATTAAAATTTTTATACTTATTGTTAACTAGAAATATAAAGACTATTTGTTTGGTGTGTAGTCATTATGTTAAGGATAAAAAGATAAGGTCTATAATTAAACTTGATAGCTATCAATCTATATCCCACAAAATAGCTGCTTTAATAAATTATTGTTATAAAAATAAGAGATTAAATAATTCTAATGAGATAGCTTTGTTTCAAAAAGGTCAATTATATAAAGATTATTTAAGTATTGGATACTCTGATAAATTTGTTATAAGTATTTTAATAGTAATAATATTTGTAATTATGTGAAGGACTAAAAAATATTTTATTACTTTGCCATTTAAATTGGTCTTCTTATAAAATTGTAAGTAAAAATAGTAATTTGTGTAGAAATAAAAAAAAATGCTTGGAAAAGAGGAATTACTTTGAATAATTTATTAAATAATACAAATGAAATTTTTGATAGAAAGACCATTTCTGGAGTAATATTTATTATCCTTTGTTTTTGTGAGAAAGCATATACAGGTCAAAATAGTTTGAGCTTAAATGAAAAAAGGAAAGAATATCTGTTTTATTTTATATATCCATGAAAATGATACAGGCCACAGTATTAATTTTGATGAAGCTAAAGTTTTTTTCTCTGAGGGAAATGAAATAAAAAAAGAATTAAGGAATCTTTATTATTAAAAATTTATGATTCTGAAGAAATTAACTCATTTAAAAATTCTTTCAATATTAAGGGTGTGAGAGATGTAAGTGGAATTGTGGGTAATGTTTAGTATAAATATGTTACTTTGTAATCCTTTACACTTAAGAAGTATGCCTGTAGAAATGCAACCATTCGTTGTATTTTAGAGTTTATTTTCTTTGGCTAAAATGGCTGAGTTGTGAATTTGGAATAATTTTGATTATATATATATATATTAATAGTAAAAAGTCAGATGTCATATGACTTATATATAGCTAAAAATGATTTGAATGCCTTCTCTTGTAGTTGCATGTATCATAAATATATAAAAAAGTTTGTTTAGAGCTCATTAGCATGCTCTTAATTATATATAAATATATATATATATATAGTGTTTACGTATTTACCTCCAACAAATTCTCTTTTACTTCCTCCATTATCTACAAATACAAAGAAATACAAAAAGTATGTATAATCGTGTACTTATTTCATTTATAATAATCAATGAATTTTACTAATGCAATGTCAAATTGCAATTCTATGTAAACTCTTTTCACTATCACTGTATATAACATTAAATCAGTGGTGTTAAATGCAAGGTTACTCTCATTAACCAAATTATTAAAAGAAATAAATGTAAAGTGAATGATTTAATGTATTCACACTCTTATTTCAAGACACATAAGATTAGCCTATATAAGTGCATTTAGCTTTGAAAATGAGTAATTGTTCTGTAATGGGCCCATACGCCGTTACAATATATTAAGTCTAGAATGAGAGAAACCTCTCATTTACCACTGCCAATTTAATATTATCAATAGCATTAGAGATAAGTGTTTATTACATTCAATTTAGAATTATTTTATTTATAAAACAATAAAGATATCTTTCTATTAGTCTACTTATATGTAGAAAGATAGATGACTAAAAGTATAATATAGATAAGAAAATAAGCTATACATTCATACAATATATATATATGTGTGTTAACTATATGGAGCTTACCACTAGCTCCAAACAATCTTTAATTATAAGTGCCAACAGAGAAAGACCTTAAAATCTCTATCATAAAAATCCTCATCTCCAGACCAATTGGTTTCAAGATTAATGGCCCACCTCAGTGAAAAGTTAGGATTTCAGAAATTAGATCTAAAACTACAACTTAGAGCACTTATTTAATACATTACTCTGAGTTTGAAAACTTGAATTATTCGGACATGTAAATGTCTTCAACGTGTCTGAATAATTCAAGTTTTCAAAAAGATAGTAATGTATTAAATAAGTGCTCTGAGGTGGAGTTTTAGATCTAGTTTCTGAAATCCTAACTCTTCACTGAGGTGGGCCATTAAGCTCGAAACCAATTGGTCTGGAGATGAGGATTTTTGCGATAGAGGTTTTATTTTTTTCTCTGTTTGGCACTTATAATTAAAGCTTGTTTGGAGCTAGTGGTAAGCTCCATCTAGTGAACATTTTAGCACAAGCTTAAAAGCAAGTTGCACAATTTATGAGTTGTTTTATTGATTATATATATATATGTGTGTGTGTGTGTGTGCGCATGTTACATAAAATATTTTAAAATATTCAAAAATATATATATATAAAATAAAAATGAACTGTTGAATAGGTAAAAGTAGATATTTTTTTATAAATCAAAAGTCTGATTAAACCTATTGTAATGTAAGAATTTTTAGAGTTACTATTTTAAAAAAGCACTTATATATTTTTTAACTAAAAAGAAAATTTTGTTGGATTATAAAAACAAAGAAACTAAATTATAACTTTAAATATGTAAAAATAACATTAAGAATTATAAAGAGTGCTTATTTAGAGTGTGCTCATGACATTTTGAAATCTAAGGATCACTCAAAACCACTGCTGACACATTCAAGTGATAAATGACATCGAAGAATCCACACAGGGTCACATGGAAGTGTCAGTGATAGATTTTGGGTGGTCCTTAGAATTCAAAATGACAGTAAATGCAATCTAAATACTAAACATTTATAATTTCTAAAATACAAATGTTATTACTATAATAATGGTGCAAAGTGCTGAAGAATGCTGGGAAGAGGAAGGATGTTTTAATGATACAAAGTGTTGTTTCCATAAACACATGTCGTAATAACATAAAATTGATCATACCAAGCTTATAATTTTGAAAAAGTAAAAGCTTTTACATTCTAAAATACAATTTATATTACAATATATGCCCAGATTATAATTTCTAAAATACATAAATGTTGAATAAATGTAGCATATAATTTTGAAATACTAAAAGCTTTTAAAGTACAAATTTTATTAAATATATAGTATTATAACCACATGTGGAAATAACGTAAATCTTGAATAAATGTAGAAATAACTGCCAAAGCATATAAATTCTACAATTAATAATAAATTGCATTTTATCTTAACATTAGTTGGAAGAATAATTGTGTAAATTTAAAGAATATTAATTTTACAATTAACAAAAAATTAATAAATCATTTTTTCTTACCAAACTGAGTAATGTTTTGTGTTTAATTTCTTCCATATCAGTACTATCTGGTGGATGGATAGAAAGAATCTAAATGAGAGAGATTTATTCATTAAATTTCTCAAAGGTGATAACTCTACCTACTGATAGTGAATAGGTTGATGTTTATCTTGTTTAAAAATCCAATACCTGTTTTACATGTGAAATAATCAACAAATTAATTTTAATACAAATGTATTGATTATTTGAAATGCAAAATAGGTATTCGATTTTAAATAAGATAAACACTAATCTTTTCACCATAAGTTATCATCTTTAAGAAATTTAATGAATAAATCTCTCATTTAGATTTCTTTTATTCATTCACAAGCAAATAACAACATGTGAGAAATTAAGCTCATAACATTATTTACTTTGGTAAAAAAATGGATTTATTATTTTTTTATTAATTGTAAAATTAATATTCTTTACTTTAGACAATTAATATTTTGGCTAATGTTAAAATAAAATGCAATTTACTATTAATTGCTGAATTAATATGCTGTGGTAGTTGTAGGAAATTTGGGCATTTTTAATTATTGATATTAATTGTGATTTTGTAACTAAAGGTCATATTGTGACCTTGTGTGGATTGTTCGATGTCATTTATCACTTGGATGTCTCAGTGGTAGTTTTGGATGACCTTTATATTTCAAAATGGACATGGGCACACTCTAAATTGGTACTTTATAAAGTTATTTAGTGA
Source organism: Epiperipatus broadwayi (assembly GCA_028023455.1). Taxonomy (NCBI): domain Eukaryota; kingdom Metazoa; phylum Onychophora; class Udeonychophora; order Euonychophora; family Peripatidae; genus Epiperipatus; species Epiperipatus broadwayi. The sequence goes on along the minus strand of JAQFVV010000281.1, from coordinate 103,439 downwards.
TAAGAATTTAATGGTAAATGATTGCACAAATATATATTGGAACCATTTACAATCTAATTAGAGATCAAAATATGTTGTAAATTATCTGATCAGGAAGAAAATAATGTTTTACTAGATATTAATATTTTCAACAGATGAAATAATATTAATTGAGGTTGTAATTAAGAACAAGAGAGGATTAACTAATTATTTTTTAAAAGGAACTTGAAAACTAATTACTAATGTGGATAGTCTTATACAATAATTGGCAAGGATAGAACAACTACAAAATTTCTATTCATTTTTATTCTGATGGATTTTTTTCAGTGAAAAGTCTACAGAGCTTTTCTGTTAAAAATCTGTCATTTAGTCTTCTGTCAAGTCAGTTATGCAGTTATTCATTTTTTAGCAAGTTTTTTATACAAAGTTTCCAGTTTATCCATTAAAATGTATATGCAGATGTCTTAAGATCACTATGCTCTGCTAAACTACCAGAGAGGGATGCATCCAATGTTCACCACCCAGTTTATTCATTCGCCCACCTAAATCTCTTTGGCCATGATTTGCAAAGATGCCTATACATTGTCAGAAAAGAATATTGCTGAACAAGACCCAAGATATATGCTTCCACTAGAAGGATATGCAACAAGCTATTACAAAAGGGAGGAATTTTAGTTATAAACTCAACCAACATTCAAAAGGGCAAAAGTACACTCCAGAAACAAAAATTATAACAAACCTAGGTAAATATAAAGATACATGATAAATCCAAAGTCTAGACAATTTTTTTTTCTTTACACTTTATAAAACTATAAGTAATTTGAATTGATCTCTATTATAAATTAACTAATCTATAGTAAAGAACTCTATAATTAATGTAATTTAATTTATTTTTTATTTTGATTATTATGTTATGATTTTTGTAAATAAATATAGTGTTTTATGTTGTTAATTTGGCTTCATTCGCTCTCTCCATACTTCATTATATAATATTTATTAAGATCAAGTTTTGTTATTTATATATGTGTGTGTTTAATATACATTGATTGGTAATTTGAATAAGGACAGTTTCTTGTTCTTTATGCTGGTCAGAGGAATCAAGTACTTGAAGCATTTTAAAATCCTCTTTTGTCAATATGCTGGCAGATTTGACTGGATGGTACCAGAGGATTTATTCTTAATCTAACTAAAAAGTACCCACAGGAAAGGTGCTTGCTCCTTGCAGTTAGGGAGGAGTGCAATAGTTTTTGAAAAGTGGTCATGGGTTGTATATTTATATACCATCTCAGACTGACAATTTGTATGGTTAATGTGCCAAAAATATTAACTATATTAAATCTTCTGTCTGTATAATGTAGTATATATTGCATATATATATATATATATATATATATATATATATATATATATATATATATATATATATATATATATATATATTAATCATCAACTATTATCAATCCACTGCAGGATGAAGGTCTCTCCAAGTTTAATCCATCTTCTCCGATCTTGAGCTTCTCTTCTCCACATCACTCCTGCACACTTTTTATTTCATCCATCCATCTCACATGCGGTCTATTTCTGGGTCTTTTACAATCTCTTGGAATCCCGTCTAAAATTTCAATTGTCCATCTATTATCATCTCATCTAGCAATATGTCCAGCCCAACTCCATTTCAATCTTTAAATTTTTTCAATGAGGTCAGTAACACCTGTTTGTTCTCTTACCCATACATTGCGTTTTCGATCTCTTCTTGTTGCTCCCAACATACATCTCTCCATACTTCTTTGAGTGGTCTGAAGTATCTGTATTGCTCTTCTATTAAGTGTCCAAGTCTCAGATCCATAAGTAAGAACTGGTAAAACACATTTGTTAAAAACCTTACTTTTCAAACACATAGGCATATTTCCTTTTAGTATCAAATTATTTCTACCAAAAGCATTCCAACCAAGTTTAATTCTATGATGAATTTCCTCTATTATGTTTCCATCTGTATTAATCATCTGACGGAGGTATTTGTAACTGTTAACTTCTTCTAATTCATCATAATCGATCTTTATTTTCATATTTTGAGTAAATCGATTAAACATTACTTTAGTCTTTTTAACATTTATCTTTAGTCCTGCTTTCCTACTTTCATCTGATAACTCCTGCAACATTTCCTGCAGGTTGGAAGCATTATTTGCAAAAAACAACTACATCATCAGCAAAATATAAATGGCTTAAATAATCTCCATTTACTTTCACTCTTTTAGTTTAACATTTTAATCCACAAAATATTTCTTGCAGCACTGCTGTAAAAAGTTTTGGAAATATGTAGTCACCTTGTCTTACACCATTGTCAATGTTGACTTTCCCAGTATCATTATGTAATCCATATGTTGCTGTTGCATTTTTATAAATATTCTTTAAAATATGACAATATCCTGGATATATACTTTGATGATCCAATGCTTTAATCACTGAAAAAATGTTTATAGAATCAAATGCCTTTTCATAATCTACAAATCCAAAACATGACAACTCATGTTCATTTGTCCTTTCTATAGCTTCCCTCAATACCTGGATATGATCTACTATACTAAAACCACTTTTAAATCCAGCTTGTTCTCTTGGTAGGTGGAAATCCAATGTTCTCTGTAGACGAGTTGTAATTATCTTGGTAAAAAAATTATATAAAACTGATAAAAGGCTGATAGGTCTGTAATTTCTAATATTTTCTTTATCACCTCTCTAAAATATTAATATTATTACTGCATTCTTCCAATCATCCAGTACATCTTTATCATTTAGACATTTGGTATATAACTGTGCTAAAAAAAATTTTATTTCTTCATCTGCTTCTGTTAATATATCAATTATAATTCCATCATTACCTGGAGCCTTTCGTTTCCTCATACATTTAATTGCATGTCTCACTTCTTCATTTAAAATTCTGGGCAATATAGGAGGTACTTGTTCTTTATTACTATATAATTCTTGATAAAAATCTTCTACCAATTTCATGATGTCATCTCTCTTTTTAAGTATAATTCCAACTTTTTTTCTTATTGCAGATATAAATTTTCTACCAATACCAAAATGATTGTTTAACATTCTTGAGACTTTTATTCTCTTTTACAGCTTTCCTTGCTAGTTGACAGTTATACTTTCTTATATCATTTTCAACTCTTTTCCACACCATTTTACAAAACTCGAGATATTCAATTCTTTTTAATGAATCATTTTTGTATATCTTCATATTCCTTCTTTTCTTTATAAATTATCTAGTCTCAATAGAAATTTTATTAGTCAATTGTTGCTTTTTTCTACCAGCTATCTTTGTTGCAGTTTTTAAAAGTGTATCAGTTATTTTCATATTAATTTCATTCAAAGTTGAATCATGCTCAAAATCTGCTAATACTTGAAACTGATTTGTAAGTTCTAATTTAAACTCATTAGAATGTTTCTGAAGATTAAAAATATCAATTGTAAATATTGTTTTTCTTAATAATTTTTGTCTCTCTAGTTTTACATTAGCATGTATCTTACACCTTACTAATCGATGATCACTTCCTGTTTTAAATTTATTAAGAACATTACAATCTTGAAATATGTATTTCCTGTTAGTCAAAATATAATCCAATTCTGCTGTACCTTCATTTGGCTGCTTCCATGTCCATTTTCTTTTAACATTTTTCTCAAAAAAAGAATTCATAATATAAAGTTTTTCTTTTTTTGCAAACTCCACAAGTCTATGTCCTCTCTCATTTTTATTACCATAACCAAAATTACATACAGCACTTTCATCTTTCATTTGTTTACCAATACTAGCATTAAAGTCTCCCATAACAATTTTAAAATGTTGTTTACTTTGATCAAAAGCCTTTTGTACATCCATATAAAAATCTTCTACTACTTCATCACTATGAGAACTTGTTGGGGCATAAACCTGAATTATCTGCATTTGGTATCTGCTATTAAGTTGTATAACTAATCTTGCCACTCTCTCCAATACACTATCAATCTCCATAATATTGTTCTTCCACTTTTAATTTATAATGAATCCTACTCCACTTGTATTTCCAATATGTGTGCCTTTATAATAGTGTATATGTCCACTTTTTAAATCAATTGTCTTTTCACCTTTTTTTCTAACTTCACAAAGTCCAATAATGTTTCATTTAATATACAACAGTTCTTCTTTTAACTCTTGCAATCTTCCTTCACTTGAAAGTGATCTGCAGTTGTGAGTATCTAAATAAAAGTCATCATCAAATGGCAGCCTGGGTCCACATTCAGGGGATTCTTAGAACCCTCCTCCTTTGGCCACCAACCACTGCCTTGGGTGGCGACTCTACAGCCTCCTGGTAATAAGGGCCATGTTTTATTTTTGTCTATCATAATTGGAGTTTGCTATTATCTGAAAAAATATCCTTTGATTCCTCTTGGAGGTCTTAAAGGAACAGAGCAGGGCAAATTCTTCATGTCCACTCCATACGTTTTTGTCATTGCAGCTGTTATTACTATGTGATTATTCATATAGTACACGAACATGGATGTGGGCTGCTGACCAACACGCATTAGCCATCATGGTGAGTTTATTGGCTTTTTATCTCTGAATTTAAGATCAAGAAACATGGTCTTTCTTCTCAGTGCCTGATAAAGCAGAATGAATGTTTGTGTAAATGATAAATATTTTTAATACATATATACAATTATACAATTACAATTACATATATATTGTAGTGATGAGCTACAACCTGCCACACCATTCAGTTATTTAAGACACTCTACCAATTGGAGCCTCATAACATATATGCTTAACCAATAAATTGCCAAGCAAATTGTCATATTAACTTTTTTTTTCTTTCCAACATATACATGTGTATAAACATCTTTTTATTTCTAAACAAGTAATAAAAGCCATTAAATTACTAGGGAAAAACAGATAGGTATATTAACACTGGAATAAAATGTATTATATGTTAATAATTGGGGGTGACAACATCAAAAACTTGAACATAAGCCTCAAGAAAACAATGACTAAATTAATATCTAAACACATAGCAACCATTTGTGGAAATGAAATTTAAAATATTTATAAATTATTATTTTTTATTTATAATCCCATTTATTTATATTATGTCTGTTAAACAATAGGAAATGTCAAGGTTAAAATGCTTAAAAAAACTTCACACAACCTACAATGCAGTATTAATTGTTATACTGTCTTCTGCATTTGAAGATAGAACATTATTTTTTTTTCTGCTTAAAAATAAATTCGAATACAAAATAGATGTGAATGTTCGAATTTAAATATATATATTTTTTAATATTAATCAAAATTATTGAAAGTTGAATTTTTTGAAGTAATTATTTGAAATGGAAGAACTAATTTGAAAGTAAAAATTTAATTATTTACTACTTAGACAATTTTAATTAAATTTACATGTTGCAGTAATATTCAAAATTAATTGTTTTGATATATAATAATATTGTCATTGAAATCTTGAGAAGCAAATGAATCAATATATATTATTTTTATATCATGGTTGCTTGCTGAAAAGTTTGTACTATGGGGTAATAATCCGTCATCAATAAAGCCATTAAAAGTTAAAGATTTTACCTTCCCATTTAGAAGAAACTTGAAAACCATCTTTGCTTTAAATAAAATGCCTAACCAAATCCAAGACAGGATAATTGTAGAATATTATTATTTTTTGACCCAGACAAGAAATTTTATTCTTCTGGGAGCAGAACTTTATCTCCATTCATAGGAATTTATTTAGCAAATAAACGGTTCCCAGCAGACTCATCCAACTTTAATTAACATAATGGGACAAAAATTGTGATTTTTGTTTTATTATTTTCTCTATTATAAATTTTATGCATTAATTTTGTTTTCTACAAATGGAAGCTAATGTGTATAATTTTGGAGAAACTCTGTATGAGAGTAATGAGGGGAAAAATTAGATTTAAATATATATATATATTATCATCTTTAATTGTATAAAGAATAAAAAAATTAATAATTTTGACCTCCCCATCTGACTGACTTTTGACAACATATAGGAAATTAAGAGGTAAGAAATTTTAATATTATCTCGTAGTAAACAAAACACAATGATAGATTTTTTTTATTTATTATTAATTAAGCTTACTTTTGCATTGCTTTTATAAATCAATGATTTATAATCATTGATTTATCTAGACAACAAAGATATATTTTTTTGTTGTTATGCTTGTATACATATTTTAAATTAGCCAGCTCAAATCGAAATCACATATACATATTATAATTTTACATTTTCGTTGTTGTAAATAATTAGTCAAATACATGAACTTCTACCATTGGGTTTAGGGCAAGGTTTTATTTTTATTAATATCATTATAGATATCGATATGGTAGAGATTCATCCTTGACAAAATAAATTACATGTATCAGATTTAATTGTTATTCGTACTTTATATTTTTTGTTAGTCAATAAATGTTTATATAATTTATTATAATTTGGTCTCTAACTCATCATTATTTCAATATCCATCATCAGCTTTATAGTTCTTCATTATTCACATACCCATTAAAAACATTATTATCTTATATAGTTTTATACCTATTAATATTATTATTATGATAGAGGAAATACATATACATATTTAAGTCATTTATTATAACTTTTAATACATATATACTTATACTGCACATACATATTTTTTTATATATCTTATGCTTAATTGATTTTTGGTAATTAATTATCACCTATATAGAGGTGCAATAACTACTATTAGTGTGAACTCCTTACCTGATAAGAGAGCTCAGGCAATTACTCCCTGAGTTTGAATACTGTGGTATAACGTGGCTAGAAAGGGGTGAGAATTGGATGAACTGACCCAAATTGTATCTAAGTTAATAAAAATAGGTATAGCTAGTTTATTGGAAGTGGGTACAATCATAGGTTATGTATTTCATCGTGTAATCACTTGCATCCTATCCAAAGACCCAAAGTCCGACCATAGTAAGATGCACTCCCCCTATCTCTTCTGAAATCAACAAGCCCATTAAAATATAGATATATAATTAAATTTCAACCAGTAACCACTTAAACATTCACAGTAAAATATAGTAATCAATATTTCTCACTGCTGTCAAGGCAACCTTCAACCTTTTAATAGCAAGAATGGAAATCCATTCTTACTAATGGTCCATTGAATATATATGGACACTTAAAGCTTGCAACTTGACTACTGTGTATGAAATATTGATACAATGAAGTTTAAATACACTTCTTTAAACGTGAAATAAACATGTCACTGTAATGCAGACTAATAAATAGTCAATTAACATTACAAACTGCAATACTTTTAAATTGCCCATGTATTATTTAGAAATAATAAACGAAATAGTGCCTAAAGCTAATCTTAACCCAGATTATTATAGTATTAAGTGGGTGTTCAAACGCTGTTCTCTAAAAATTAATTATTGTTTATGAATGACCATGTTTGTTCAAGGTATGCTAAGTTATCACTGTCATGAGGGTTGAGGTTGCACATAGCTCTCTCACCAATATAGGTATTAAGTATTTTAATAATGTATTAAGAGATCGAGGATGTATCTCATATTCTAGGTTATATTTATAATAGTGATAGGCACATGCCCATATTTATATGTTTAGCAACCTTAATCCTTACATGTCTTATAGGCCTCATATAGTAGGAGTGCCCCAGATTCATGCCATCACAGATGTGTTGCTTTGTGGTCTTACTTTCCTTATGGATGCATATTTTATAGTCCTATTTTCTTTGTATAAAAATTTGTAACTTACTGGCTCGTCATTGTGTAACTCCCATTGAAGTGTATTACCTATTTCAGGACACATTTTAATTTAAGTGGGAATCACGAATTGATGTATAATGCCTTGGCTGAGTTTTACTTGCCATTACTTATAAGACCGATAACCTTTCAAAATTTAAAGTTAATGTTAAAAGCCTAAATAAGCAATGTGAATCATAACTGGCTCATAATGGATTAATGATTTGTTACACGTGTTGAACACATAGAAAGTGTTGACTGTGTGTGTGATTCTCGAATAGTTAATTAGTTTGTAATTAGAAAGTTAACTTTTCAAATAAACAGAGAAGTGATAATTAAAAAGAATAACTAAAAGTTGTAAGTTTAAACCTGAATGGTTAGTTAGATTGGTGTGACTGTGAAAGATGCACAATATTTGGTTTGTAAAGCCAGTAGCAATCAGAGACATATATTTCTTTTCATGAGTAGAATCAATTAAAAGTTACTTTAGAAATTGCTTATTTTAAGGGCTGATGTGGTAAATAGTTATTTAGGCTTGTCTCCCAGGGCAACATTTCTAAACCAGCAAAAATATAACTGGTTGAGATATTTTTTTATTTTTTTATTTTGTTTAAGTCCATGCAAAGCTATGGTTGATAGAAGCATGCCATTAGAAATGCCTCAAGCACAAAGATGAATCATATTATCCATAGCTATTGTAAATCCACTCTATGTCAAACTCAATTTTTGTAGTTTATAACATGATTTGTTATTAAATGTTATGTGTTAATTAAATTTGGTGTTGTGTCTTAGTGCTTTGGTATCCCCAAAATCCAGAAATTTAAATCGAATGCAATTTTAAATAAATGTTTATTGCTTATTTTGATACAGACACATTGCAAAAGTTTAATTATTAATAGATATTTTCTGATGAAATATAAAATTTGCTTTAAAGAAACATTCCTAACTTGCTTTACATATTATGCACAGATTTACTTTTAAATTAATTGTTATTTTCATTTTCATAAATTTATTGCTTGGCGACTAATATGTTGAGTGGACATAAAATCCCTTTTCGCACTCCTGGTATTTGAATATGCTCCCAGGCAATAATAATCTTGTTCAAAATTTAAAGATTATAGCATATTCTATTTTAATTAACTGTTTAGTAATTTATAAGATTTCATTATTATTATTGGTCAATGAAAAGTAGGTATTAGCTCAGAGATCAAGTGGAATATCTACTTAAATTATAATCACTGGGCTAGCAGTCATTTGTCAACAATAAATTTATAAGATGACCAATAGAAATTTTGCATTCTTGATTTGAACCCTGAACCTGTAATTTTCCAATTTTGAATAAAGTGCTCATGAACTTATTGTTTTACAATTACGTATTATAAATGAATTAAATCAATAATACTGTTTATTCCATGCATTTCTGATCATGAGGTAGTTGCAGAGTATGTGCTCAATCGCCACCAGGTGACACTGTGGTACCATCAGGAACTGACCTGAAGCTTGCAAGTGATAAAATACTATCTGAAAGTGACTGAAATTGACAAATAAAAATGTATGAGGCTATATATATATATGTGACAAATCCATCGAAAGTACAAATTATAAAAAAACCTAGAACATGCTATAAAATTTCAAATGAAAAAACATCAGAATTCGGTGAAAATATGCCAAAGACCAACCCCCATAGAATCAAGAATTCTTCACTTACATCAAAAAATAAAAATGTCTGAGGCTATATATATGCCACAAATCCATGAAAAGTACAAATTATAAATAAAAAATAAAAAAATGCTATAAAATTCAAATTAAAAAAAGAAGAATTCAGTGAAAATATGCCAAACAGACCCTCCCCCCTAAAATCAAGAATTATTTACTTATATCAAAAACTAAAATGCCTGAAGCTATATATATATATGCCATAAATCCATTAAAAGTACAAATTATAAAAAAAACTAGAAAATGCTATAAAATTTAAATAAAAAAAAGAAATCAGAAAGCAGGAAACCCAACTACAGAATTTCATCAAATTATTTAGCTTCCAACACTTGTAAATATACATCTATGATCACACTCAAAATCAATAAATTGTCTCTGCTTTGAAATTATGGCATATCATTTAAATTCATCAATATTTAAAAAATAAAAAGCAATACACAAAAAATAATGACCAATGTAAAATCTACACCTCCCCCCAAAATAGCTGAAATTGGCAAATTAAGTTGATGGCATAGTTTTCAAAAATATACTAAATACTTAAAAATAAACGACTTTCAACATGTTCAAATCATTTAAATTTATCAATATTTAAAAAATAAAAAGCAATTCACAAAAAATAATTACCAATGTCTTTTCAGGCATTTTGATGTTTACAGTTTTTTCAGTTCAAGAAATTGTTTTTTATGTAAAAAGTTGGTACCAAAAAGTCTATCACATCACATTTCATTTTGCATTGCAATAGAAAAAGATTATTTGCCACATTAAAATCCATTAGCTATCAAAAAATAAAATGAATTAAAAATCCATTAGCTTTTACAACTTTTCTTTAAAATTATAAAATTTAGCTTAGTAGGCACTTGGATGTTTTCAGCATAAAAATCCAGAAAAAAAGAACATTATTATTTTGATTTGGAGTTTACATTTTTAGAGAACAGATTTTAACACAAATAGTAACAGAAGATTAAGTAATGGTAGTTATTTGGTTTTAAAAAATATGGCAATGATTGTAGAAATTAAGAGCAAATTAGAATTAGCAAACAATTATAGCCTGCAAAAAATAGAGAAAAAGAAGCTTCAAATTTGCAGGTCTTTGGCCCAAAATAAATTATTTAAAAAAACATTCAAATTTTGAAGCTTATTGAAACAGATGTTAACATTAAATAATAACAGAAGATTAAAAAACAGTGGTTATTTGATTTTAAAAAAATACAGCAAAAATGGCAGAAATTCGCAGATTATAATTCAGAAATTGTAAAATTTAGGCTGATTATATATTAATGGCTTGCAATATCACATCAAATAGATCTTCACCATGAAGCAATCATCACCACACGAATTCATCTAAATATGAATTCAGGTAACATTGAGTGATCCCTCTCTCTCATTTATTGTGCCATTTTAATAGCCTTCAAAGTTTTTTTACATTTTGAGTATGGCTCCAGCAGAAGGATCACAATTATTGTTAGAATGATTTACTTTGAAATGTTGATAACCTGCAGCATTCAATTCATTACTTTTGTAGGACTTCCAGCCATCAGAATATATGGAGAATACCAGTACTACATGTTTAATGGCATCTAGAAGAACAGATGCTGTTCAAGATGGAATAGCAACAATGAACACTGTTTTGTTTCTCTATATAAACCTCCAAATAACTATTGTTGTGGAAGAATTCTTCTGTTGGTTTTTGTGTTTAGTAAATAATGTTTCGTCGACCTCTACAATTTTTTTTGGGCCTCCAATTTTTGAGGATGGGCAAGCTAGCAGATTTTCTTACAGGCTTCTCTCAAATACTGTATCCATGCAATGACAGTCTTCTTGACCAAATCCATATCATTTTTTCCTGATTGCAAAATCAATTGGTTTTTACTCAAGTAGTAAATGATAAATGACAATTTACAATCTTCAAACCAGATTCCTTTCCAAGGTGCTATGGAACATTGACATGCAAAAACGTTGCACCTCCACTGTGCCCTTGGACTCACATAAAGTTTCGTTTGATGGCCATTGACACAATTTTTGAAAATACAGAACACTTTACTTTGGAGGAACTCACTGATTCATGTTCTGTCTTTGGGAGATCCCAAATTTTTATCATTTTGAGTAAAAAAGATTATGAAAAAGATGATACTTAAATTTCAGCTGCTACTGATATTTCAGCACTGAATTTTAAAATATTGCCTGAAAGTTTGTTCATGTTTGATGTTGTATTCATCTGCTTAAGAAAATATTCCATATTAACCCTGCCAAAAAAATATAACTAATCCCAACAACTTGTACTTCTGGCAGTACAAAATAATTAACATGTCATATTAAACAAAGCAGTTATTTCAAAAGACTTGTTCAGTTACATTTTGATTAAATTTGTCATCTTTGGAAATTATTTTTTTCATGTGAAATGTCTATTACATCATATTTCATTAATAAGTACAAACTGTGATCTAATATATTACGGTGCAATTATATTTCTCTTTTTAAATCTTTAATTGGTATATGCGTATGGAATTAATTCAGTATTTTTCTAAGAATCTCATATATATATATGATGAAATGTTCAAGCAACTATTTACCAGTTTCTAACTTTTGCAAGTATGTTTAATAGTAATTTTAAAAATAAATTCGGCTGAGAGTTAAAGTAAATGCTTTCTTCTCAGTGCCATTTTTCATTCTCTTGGGAATCACTTTGTTGAGCTACGTTAAGATGTTTAATTTGAATAAGCTTCAAATTTTAAATGTTTTTCTAAATAATTTATTTTGCATCAAAAACCTACAAATTTGAACATTCTTTTTGTCTATTTTTTGCAGAACTATAATTGTTTGCTAATTGTAGTCTGCTCTTAATTTTTACAATCATTGCTGTATTTTTTAAACCAAATAACCACCATTACTTAATCTTCTGTTACTATTTGTGTTAAAATCTGTTCTCTAAAAATGTGAGCTCAAAATCAAAATAATAACATTCTTTTTAATCGATTTTTATGCTGAAAACATCCAAGTGCCTACTAAGCTAAATTTTATAATTTTAAAGAAAAGTTGTAAAAGCTAATGGATTTTTAATTCATTTTATTTTTTGATAGCTAATGGATTTTAATGTGGCAAATAATCTTTTTTTATTGCAATGCAAAATGAAATGTGATGTGATAGACTTTTTGGTACCAACTTTTTACATAAAAAACAATTTCTTGAACTGAAAAAACTGTAAACATCAAAATGCCTGAAAAGACATTGGTAATTATTTTTTGTGAATTGCTTTTTATTTTTTAAATATTGATGAATTTAAATGATTTGCAAATGTTGAAAGTTTTTTTATTTTTTTAAGCATTTAGTATATTTTTGAAAACTACACCATCAACTTAATTTGTCAATTTCAGCTATTTTTGGAGGAGGGGTAGATTTTATGTTGGTAATTATTTTTTGTGTATTGCTTTTTTTAAATATTGATTAATTTAAATGGTATGCCATAATTTCAAAGCAGAGACAATTAATTGATTTTGAGTGTCATCATAGATGAATATTTGCAAATGTTGGAAGCTAAATAATTTAATGAAATTCTGTTTTTGGATTTTCTTCCTTCCGATTTCTGTTTTTTTAATTTGAATTTTATAGCATTTTCTTGGTTTTTTTTGATAATTTGTACTTTTAATAAATTTTAAGAATATATATATATATATATAGCTTCAGGCATTTTATTTTTCAATATAAGTGAAGAATTCTTAATTCTAGGAGCGGTCTGTTTGGCATATTTTCACCGAATTCTGCTTTTTTTATTTGAATTTTATAGCATTTTCTTGTTGTTGTTTTTTTATAATTTGTACTTTCAATGAATTTGTGGCAGACATATATATATAAATAACTACAACCATTAAATGTCTGTATTTTTAAATTATATAATAATAATTCAAACAAATATATTTAACATAGTATTCAAAATTAAATAATATATTCTTTACCAGAAGTACTTTCAATTGTTTCACTGACAATCTTTATTTTATTTTTCGATATAAGCAAAGAATTCTTGATTTTAGGGGGTTTGGGTTTGGCATATTTTCACTGATTTCTGTTTTTTTTTTAATTTGAATTTTATAGCATTTTCTTGTTTTTTTTATAATTTGTACTTTTGATAGATTTGTCACATATATATAGCCTCGGGCATATTTATGTGTCAGTTTCAGCCACCTTCAGATAGTATTTTATCACTTGCAAGCTTCGGGCTGGTTCTTGATGGTAACACAATGTCACCTGGTGGTGCTTGAACACATACTCCACAACTACTGATCATAAAAATACAACAGTGTGGAGAAGTTAAAGATAATAAAATTTAGTGAAAGATGAGAGTGTACAGATGTTAATGTCAGAAATAAATTAATTGTAACTATAGTGTTGGTTCTCTTCCTCTCTTAGCTTATTGGTAACACTTTATAATGTTTATTAGTAGTATAATTCTAATAATTTAATATATCCAACACATAGTTCTTCTTTTCAAAATAGTTCATATATATCTAATATAGAAATAAAACAAACTAACTCCTTCTTTTTAAAACTTGATTTATTATGACTATAATCATGAAAAAGGAATCCGACGTTTCGACTATTTTTATAGTCTTTTTCAAGGCACACTAAAATAAAATATATATACACAATAAATATCACATATTCCAAAAAAAAAAAAAATTAAATTAATTAAAAATTACAAAATATAAAATATATCCATAACCAAAATTTTCTTTTTTTTACCTTATCTCACTCCCCTTATCTATTACAATCACAACTTAAACACAACTAATTCCTTTTTAAAAATTCTATATATATCAAATAAAAACGTTTTAATTAAAAACCTATTATTTTCTTTTATCTTTTTCTATTAACATCCTATTTAATTCTGGTATAATGTTATCTTGACAATTTTCAGCTTATTTTTCATCCAGAATTAAATAGGATGTTAATAGAAAAAGATAAAAGAAAATAATAGGTTTTTAATTAAAAAGTTTTTATTTTTATATATATAGAATTTTTAAAAAGGAATTAGTTGTGTTTAAGTTGTGATTGTAATAGGTAAGGGGAGTGAGATAAGGTATAAAAAAAAAGAAAATTTTGGTTATGGATATATTTTATATTTTGTAATTTTTAATTAATTTAATTTTTTTTAATTTTTTTTTTGGAATATGTGATATTTATTGTGTATATATATTTTATTTTAGTGTGCCTTGAAATAGACTATAAAAAATAGTCGAAACATCGGATTCCTTTTTCATGATTATAGTCATAATAAATCAAGTTTTAAAAAGAAGGAATTAGTTTGTTTTATTTCTATATTAGTATAATTCTCCATGTTCTTGGCATGAGTTACAAAGCAATTATAGAACTCTAAGCATAATTGGTAGGGGATTGGTATTTTATTTGCATTATGTGACATATAAAACAACTATGTTTGATTTATGTGACTATTATTTGTAAGTTCATGATAGCCAAGTCTGTCAATTCCTTTTTGTAAGTTCCAATTTAGCTGGCTTGATTTAAGAAGTCATTTAATCTAAGAAGAGAGTTAAGTCTAGATATTTTACAAGTTAAAATTATTTTAGACATTAATAAAATGCTTCCTTTATAAATTCAGAGTTTATAAATCTACAACTCCAATGAATCAATATAGCAGCTCCTCCATTAAAGTTATAATTTAATGTGCAATACCAGGCTCGATGATCGCTTAGTTTGTGGAGCCAAACCCATTTCTAAAGTTTATAGTTCAGCTTGTCCAGAGTACTAGGTTGGTAGGTAATGATTTGTGTCAAATTATTTTAGGAGCTAGTAAATTTATGGTAGAAAAATGTAAATATTTAGTTGCAAGTGCATATTACCTGATCAGATCTGTTGGTCATAGAGTTCATTTAAATTTCTATTGAAATCAAAATGCTTATAAATTGCAGTTGTGTAATAATTTAATTAATCGTAAATCTGTAATGTGGTCAGTATCACATAGAAATAATTATGTGATATCTTTTAAAGTCAATTACTAATAATTTGTAAACATTTCTGATTGCCAAAACAATACCAAAAGGACACATGATAACTATAACTTTTGGAAGGTTGCAGTAGTTGAATTAAAAATTAATACATTCTTTATGAACATTATGTGTGTATGGTCTCTCTCATTTGGCATGATGAAACATGGGTTGTCATGGTGATCTTGATGTTTAGCTGATGGAGGGGAGAATGCGTGTTTGATTGATTATAAAATGGAATATAAAAACTTGTAATATTGCAAATCAGAATAAAATATGGAATGGCTTTATGAGGAAACAAAATCAAGAGGGGCGCACGAAGTTGTGTCTATGGATTTATACAATGTGAATCTGGAATATGATCAAACTAATTTTTCTGGAGACCGGTATTTCAAGTCTGGACATATAGATCCAGAGAAAACTTCTAATGAAGTGTTACAGCAACTTATCTTTATGATATAGAATATGATGGTAATTCAAAATAATAAAAATACTGAATTAAAAAAAAGTTTAGAAAATAAACTTGAGGCCCAAAATATTTGTTTAGAAGCACTTGAAAATAAATTTGATGCTCAGAAAATGAATTAAAAAAATGATTAGAAGCATTTAAAAATAAGTTAGATGCATAAAATACTCATTTAGAAGCATTCGTAAATAAGTTTGAGGTTTAAAAAATGAATTAAGAGGAAGTTTAGAAAGCAAAATTGATGCTCAGAATATTTGTTTAGAAAGTATGGTGCATTTGAGAATAATTGTAAAGCTCAGAATATTTATTTAGAGACTGAAATAGATGCAATTGAAAGTAAAATCTAGAATGCTTTGAAGTTAACTGAAAAAAACGAGATTCAGTTGAAAATTTAAAGAACCCTTTAGAAAGACAAATGTAAATAGTAAAAAAATCATTGGAAGATAAAATAACTAAATCAAGGGACCAACTGAGAAGTGGGTTTATGGAAGAGATGGAGATCAAAATAAAGCAGATTAAGAAAAAAAATATGGCTGATCTTACTTTTCAGTTCGCAAAGTTAGAATCCGACTGACAAGAAAATAAATAAAAGCCCGACTGTAAGCTAAATAGTCTAGAGCTAAGACTAGTCAGAACTAATGAAAAATTTGCATGTCATATAGCAGGAATCGATCGTAAACTGCAGAACATTGAAGTTCAATCTAGCCATTTGGTAGAACAGTTCAAAACTGAATTAAATGTTAAATTTAAAAGGACAGATGAGGCTCCGCTTGCTTTAAAGTTAGATGTAGAAAAGTATAGGAAGTGTGCACAAAATTACTTGACTCAAATAGATGGCAGTATGCAGTCTCAGCTCAATGTAGATTTACAATTAAACAGGAGTTGGAGTCAGTAGTTTAAGGAGGAAGTATGTGATGTCAAGAATTTTATATGTTATCTAAAGAAAGATACAAAACAAGTGCAGCAAAAATTGTAACTGTGGGTCAAAAGTTAAGTAAATGGCCAGAGTAAGACACCAAGTTAAATCCAAAAATAATCGATCAGTTCTACTGGATAAAACAAAAAGAATTTATCCATGAGTTAATAAATAATTTGAAGCTAGTTGATAGGTTTAGTGTCATGAGTACAGAAATGCAGGACATGCCGATGGTGAACCTAGAAGATACTAGTTTACTAAAGAATAATCACTGCTCTAAAAGAAAACCAGTGAGAGAAACAAAAGTAAAACAAGCCTATTCTATAACAGACTGTCATGTTAGACAAATTAGTAGCTCAGTTCACCAAATAATGCCAGTAGATATGTTAAAATTAGAAATGTTAGTTATAACCCCAATGGTAATGGTAAAAGTACTATGGCACTAAAGTTAGGGGAGAGTATTTAGAAAACTTCTGAGTATTCATAAAGCTTAGAAGAGCTGTTTGCTCTATGTGAGATGACTGAAAGAGAGAAAATCACTATAGCTAGTAATCATTTGTACACCACAATGAAGGACTGGTGACAAACCCCAAACTTATAGGGATTATAAACATAGTATTTTATCAAAATTCTAGGGAGAGGATAGACAAGATGATATACATTATCAAGTCTCTCAAAAAAAATAGTATGCAGAAAGCTAGTTATTCTTAGTTTTTTAGAGGTCAAGCTGTAAAACTGAAAGAAAACATTGACTGCTTTCCCTTTGTCTAAGCACCAGATTGTCAGCAACCTTAACATAATCTGTCCAAGCATATTGAACTGGTGTTGATTGCTGCAAATCAACATGCCATTGAAGATGTGGCTGAGGTTCCTGAATCGCTCAAGACTAGTGAAAGACACCTTGATAATAAAGTAAAAATGATTAGAGAATTCCATCCATATGTAAATAATGTTAATTTGGTAGCTATGCAGTTCCGACCTGGCAGTAAGATTGCTAGAGGCAATGTTCAGAATAGATTTAAGTCTTACTTGCAAAGAAGCTTCCATGTCAGTAGGCCTCCAAATAGAATCAAAGGGGTGGATAGAAACCAATCCTCTACTAGTGATTTACAGAACATTCTGAAAGTCACTGTTAGAAAGAGAGGGGAATCAAGTACTTTACACTAAATGTTGGGAAGGGCAGGATGATGTGAATAATGTAATGTTTATGCTCAGTTTATTTGATAATGTAAATATTTCTCAAGTTTCAAAAACAATTTTTATAAGGTTGGGGGATTTTTAACCTCTGGCTTTGGCCAAATATAGCTGAGTTCATGGCAGATGCAGTTTTCAATAAAGAAAAAAAATTTTCCACAGAAAAAAATTCAGTAAATTAGGGGAAATCACAATTAACAGTAGATTAGATTAATCAGAAATATCGGAAAGCTTGTGATTGACATGTAATGTATAAAGAAATCATAGCTGTAGAGTAGTTTTAAAAAAATAATGCATAAGGTTACTTTAGATGTGTGAAGGCAGTTTACAGACTAACACACAGTAAATTTAAATGTGCTTTAATAGTTGTGATTGAGTGTGGCACCTGAGAAGTAAACAGGGGCTAAGTGTTAAGATTGACAAGTAATATTTTTGGTAAATTAAGTAGATAATTAAAAGAGATCGATGTAAGTTTATATCGAAAATGTTTAGCTTGCTAATAGTCATATAGAATTCAGTAGTCAATTTATATGATTAAATCTGTAAAATTTAATATTGTTTAATAGGTTTAGTGCTAGCTGTAATTCTAATAGTTAGTTAGAAAGGCTATTAGTGTGTGAGCAAGTGTACATAGGAGTATAAAAAAAAATTTATTTATTGGGACAATTATAATTTTTTTGTCTCGTATAAGGTATCATTTAAAAAAAAATTGAAAGGACTACAATATTTATATTCATTTCAAATAAATATCTGATAACATTCAACATAAAACTTTAAGTTAAATTAAACCCATTATTCTAAATTATAAAAATCTTCCTCAGTTTGCTACATTGTGTCTTAATGTGTGTATATATATATATATATATATATATATATATATATATATATATATATATATATATATATATATATATATATATATATCAAAGATTATAAAAGAGCCATGCACAAGTTGAGGGTATTGTGTTGTTCTATTTTGTTCTGGTGGTTCTTTGTATTCTTCTGCTTGTTTCCAGCTTCTGACCTAATATTTTGTTAAAACTTGCAATAAAAGTAAATTTGTACTATGTTTTATAAGCATGTCGACAGAAATCTCTAGGTCAGATATATGTTTCATCCCCAAAATCAATCATGAATCGGATCCCAATGATAGCAAATTTCTGAACGAATGGTCAATGGATGATGCATCTGAGATGGATTCTCCAATTTTTCCAACATGAAACATCACAAGTATTAATTTTCTTGGATACTTAGTTTGTTGGAACTGTTATGTTTTGTAAAATATGCGAGTGGCTTTATTTAAAAAAGAGAAGGAAAAGCCTTAAATGCGAATATTAGCTACAATATTATACTTTTAATAAAACTATTTAGGAGTGGGAGTCAAAGCATCCACATTTTTATTTTCTACCATGAAAAAAAGACTGTTTCTGATATGAGAGAGAATTTAAAATATTCCAAATAACCGTTCTTTACTTGGAAAAATGATAATTGAATAAGTGGAAGTTGTAAATTAAATAGTGAAATTTATTGCAGTAATAAATGCTGAGCTGGATATATCGAAAATGAAATTTCCAAACTTACAATTCATGGAATGACAGAGTTTATTGAAGTGTTGTTAAAACTTATGAGTAATTTTGATAGTCAACTTTGAATTATGTGTTTTTTTATAAAATGTTGAATGCTTCACAAGAAATTATATGTTAACCTCCTAGGATCCTAAGGAATAGTACAGCTGCTTCGTAAGAATATAAGTTTTTTAAAATTAAAAATGCTATTAAACAATTGTGCAATTTTGGAATAATCCTGCATCAAGGGATTAAGAACATTTGTGTGTTCTTCGTGTTTGGATAATATTATGTATGTGTGTCCATAATACGTACAGATAAAATTTAAATGATCGTATAGAGGACGATCATGCTAAATTGTAGAAGTGAATGAAAAAGCCGTAAGCGATGGAATGTGGTAAAGACTTTTAAGTATAATGTTTCTCTTTATTTTATTATTCATTGATTTATTATGTATATTAAAAGCCTATTTTAGTGTTCATCATTTAAAATATACTACTGAATATATCCAGTATTAAATTTAGATTATAGTAGGGTAAAATATGCTTTCTTCTTTATATATTATAATTTAATTTTGATGTTACCATAATATGAATAACTTGTCTGTGTGAAAGTTTGAAATGTTTACCTGTGACATTCACGGATATACAAATTTTTTTATACTTACCAATCGATAAATTTTCCAAATTAACAAAATTCATCAAAATGAGTCCAAAATTTGTTGATTTTTTAATAAAAATCATCCTTGGAGCACTCCCCACTGGGGCATTTCTCCACTACCAAAGGGGTTACAACATCAACCACCTTTACCCCCTATGTAACAAACAGGAGGAGTCAATTGGTCACATTCTGGATCAATGTGATTCGTGGACTCATCTCCGTAATATAGTGTTGGACCAGATAAATGGCAGTGACCCAGCTAACATTTCTCTTAATGCAGCAATTAAAAAGGGTCAATTTGGAACAATAAGACTGGACACTTTCATTAACTTCTCAATTTGGACTGCCAGATGTAGCATGATATTTGATCATGGCTGTGATGACTCGATGATTAATCGTTTTTTCAAATCCCTCTATAAGATAAAAGAAGAGGATAAACAAACTTGTCAGCCTTGGCTAATGGACCAAACCTGGAGCCAGATGAGGCTAGAATCCTAATTTATGTGTTTATTAGGCCCAAAACTAGAACTTTCTCCATCCACTAAAAAAATAATATATTACATCATTCACTTAAGAATAATCTAAATTTAACTATGAAGATCTTTCATACCCCCTATATATTTTATACACAAACTTTGTATTAATTGCATACTATACAATTACTTACTATATCAACTTATAAATATTTTTATAGTCCTCATTACTTTATATTCCTAACTAATTAAGCTCATGACATGCTGCCTTAAGGCATTAATATAATCTTTGATTTTATTTATAGTTCTTTATGTTTCTTTCATACTTGCATTAATTAATCATGAGCTTCTTATACTGTTATTAAGACTAAATTGTTGGACTAATACAACTTTTGATATTTCTGTATACATGGCTTGCAAACCTCATTTATATGTATACATTGAAACTTCCTTATAGACAATGTTATCCTATCATTGATTGCTTTTGTATCCACTCTAATGTGTAAATAAAGTTTGATTTTTTGAAAGTAAATATTGATATTAATGCTTTACTTTATTACTTACGTAGTCTTAGGTTTTTGATATTGTTGTGTTCTGTATAGTGAGAGATTTAATTATAATTGTTACATGATGAAAAGTGATGCACATTTTTTATTTCGCAATTATGTAAGGCTTGGATAATTTTTTTTATTCTAGTCATATTGGACTATTATTGCTATATTGGTTTTATACATCAATATATATATATATATATATATATATATATATATGAGAGTTCAAACCCTGTTTTCTTAAAATTAAGTGATGTTTGTGAATGACTATATTTGTTCAAGATATACTAAGTTATCACTGCCTTGAGGGTTGCGATTGAGCATACCTCTCTCACGGTAATAGGTGCTAAGTATTTTAATAATGTATTGGGAGATCGAGGGTGTATCCTTAGTTCCATTGTCAATATACTTTGTAAGAGATATATTCTAGGTTATAGTTGTAGTAGTGATGGGTGCATGAGCATATTTATATGTTTAGCAACTGAGTTCTATCATGTCTTACAACTTTCAGATGATAGGCTCACCCCAGTTTCATGCCATCACAGATGTGTTGCCTTGTGGTCTTACTTTCCTTATGAATACATATTTTGAAGCCCTATTTTCATTGTGTAAGAATTTGTAACTTATTGTATGGTCATTGAGTAATTCCTATTAAAGTGTATTACCTACTTCAGGGTACGTTTTAATTTTAAGTGTGAATCAAGAATTGATATATAATGCCTTAGTGAAACTTTGTGAGCCATCATTTATAAGACCAATAACCATTCAAAATTTAAAGGTAATATTAAAAGCCTAAATAAGTAGTGTGGATGCAGGTTACCACTGCAATGGTATGATTATGGTTTGTTACTCATGTTGGGACATAAAAGCATTGTGTGTGTGATCTCTAGAACAATTAGTTAGCTTAGAGTTAAAAAGTTAAGATGTCAAATGAACAGGCAAGCAATAATTTAAAAGAGTAACTAAAAGTTGTAAGGTTTAACCCGAGTGGTTAATTAGGTGGTGTGACTCTTAAAGATTAATGAAACAATGTAATACTTGGTTTGTAAAGTCAGTAGCATCAACTGACATATATTTCTTTTGATAAATAGAATCTATTAAAAGTTGCTTTATAATTTGCTGATTTTAAGAGATATTGTCGTAAATAGTTATTAAGGCTTGCGTCCCGGGGAAACATTTCTAAACCAGCAAAACAATAACTGGATGAGATTTTTTTGATTTTTTTTAAGTTCATGTAAATGTATGGTAGATAGAGGCATTCCATTAGAAATTTCTTAAGCACAAAAGAAAAATCATATTCTCCATAGCAATTGTAAATCCACTGTAAATATTTTGTTTTATTAATCGGATTGCTACAATGCTATGTCAAATACAAATTTTGGAGTTTATAACATGATTTGTTAATAAATGTTAAGTGTTAATTAAATTTGGTGTTGAGTCTTAGTGTTTTGTTACCCACAAAATTCAGAAACCTTAATCATATGCAATTTTAAATAAATGTTTAATGC
Organism: Epiperipatus broadwayi; assembly: GCA_028023455.1. NCBI lineage: Eukaryota > Metazoa > Onychophora > Udeonychophora > Euonychophora > Peripatidae > Epiperipatus > Epiperipatus broadwayi. The sequence goes on along the minus strand of JAQFVV010000281.1, from coordinate 80,623 downwards.
TTATTCCGATACAGAAACATTGCAAAAGTTTAATTATTAAATAGATATTTTCTCATGAAATCCGAAATTTGCTTTAAAGAAACATTCATAACTTGCTTTACAAAGTATTATGGTTACATTGCAAACATCTGGAAGGAGACTTACTTTTAAATTAATTATTATTTTTATAAATTTATGGTGTTACGACTGATATCTTGAGAGGACATAAAATCCCCTTTCCGACTCCTGGTATTTGGATGCCCTCCCAGGCTATAGTGATCTAATTCAAAATTTAAAGTTGATAGGATATTCTATTTTAGTTAACCATTTAGTAATTCATAAGATTTTATTATTATTAATGGTTGATGAAAAGCAGATATTAGTTCAGAGATCAAGCATATGTCTATTTAAATTATAATCACTGGGATTTGTCGACAATAAATTCATAAGATAACCAATAGAAATTTTGCATTCCTGATGTGAATCTTGAAACTGTAATTTTTTAATTTTGAATAAAGAGCTCATGTACTTATTGTTATAGAATTAATTAATTAATTTTATATTATAAATTGTTATTTAGATTTTATTTGTTGTAAATGATTAATTCTCTGAATAAATTTCCTTTCCTATCATGTTACATTTAACTTATTGAAGGATCATCAGACAAATCAATCTTCAACAACTGGTACCAGACCATGATATAAATTTAGGACCATGATATGAATTTATGTATATTTCAAATGTCAACTTAAATTAGCTTAGTTAGATCCGAGTTCACTAAAAACAAACATATTTTTGTTTTATCTTTGCTTTGTATATAAAAATGTATTTGGTATGAGCCTCTATCATTAAGATAATGGGATAGATAATTGTAGATTATTCAATTGTTGACATGATAGATGCTCATTATTGACATTTAAACTACATGTACATATTCTTTTTATCTACATTTCTAAATATTGTTTAAACTTTTGGATTTACTCAAAAAAAATTAATGTTTTCATATTTTGTTTTCATTTTATAAAATAAATGTTATAAAACCTGTTGAATTAATATTGTCTCTTTAGTTTATTCAACTGATCCTCACATTCAACAAATCCAATAACATATGTATATGCACCCACACATATCACTATTTTACAATTATATTAGACAGATTCATGAGGTTATTTGATTATTAGTCTGTATAAGTACTTCCCTGTTAATGGAATGAAAGTCAATTTCTTTCTGAGTTCGAATACTGCAGCATAATGGAACCAGGAGTGAGATGTGTATGAACTGACAAATTGCATCTAGATTTAATAAACAAGTGTTGAGCTTGTCTATTGGACGTAGGTGCAATCATAGATTGTGTACTTCATCTCATCATCTCCAGCATCCTATCAAAAGACCATAGTTAGATGAGACCCTCTTTTTTAATGCCATCATTCTCACCGTTACAATATATATCACTTACATTTAACTGAAAAATATGCATTTAAATAATACATTATACAAATTGTTAAAATAGTAATATAATCTTACCTAAATTAAAAGTAAAACAAAGTCTGACTTTAAAGAAAGGAGGCATATCTTTCCCAAAGAATGCAGGTAATGCCTCAAAGTATGCAGTATGTATTGTAAAATTATCTATGTCTTTAAAACACAATTCAGTAAACTGTGATGTTGGTGTTTGATAAATGGCTGAATCATCAAAGAAAAATGTTATTTGCCTTGATTCAGTAGGAGTCTCTTTAAAAGCTTGGTAAAGTAAATCAAGTTCATCATAATATTCTACATAGGAGATGAACGTTTCATTATGTGTCTTACACACAATGTCAACACAACACTCCTCACCAATGATGGGTTTTCTGTCAAATTTGATCAAGCAGTTTTCTGGTGATAAATAATCTAGAATACAAATATATTAAATTTTAACTGTTTAAATGCTTATAACTATTTATAAATGACATTTTATTACTAAATTATATGATTAATTTGTAAATGATCTGTTATGACTTAAATAATTATCTAAAGAATTGAGTAATTAACATAATTATGTTATTAATATTATTTCATTTCAATTAGTATTTTTATTATTTAAAAAAATTAACTATAATATATATATATATATATATATATATATATATATATATATGTGTGTGTATTGTAACCGGACCCCATACAACCCTTTTATTACTTCAGTTGTAACAATTTCCTGATGAGCATGTTTCAAGAAGGAACTATCGATTGGCATTTCCCAATGCAGATGTTAACCCCCTCCCCCTACAACAATATTTCCTGCTCATCAGAGGATGTATCACCATAGAGACTGGAAGCATCTTGACATCTCTATGTTTGGTTTTCCAAATGGTGCCACTAGAGTTCCATCTCACTACAACCTGACCTACCTGGGTCTAGTTATGCCAATCATAGCTCAGAAGGCATGAGATTCTCATGAACAAGTGCAATGAATGAAGAGTGATGCAATAAAAACAAAAAAATAGAATTGAACAACTGAAGAACTAAAAGTAGTTTTAGGTAACAGCAATTTTATTTAACAACTGATAATATTTAATTCAGAGTTCCACTTAAGAGATGATGTTTAGAAGCAGTTTAATTTAACAATAGTTCATTTTCAAGTCCATGCATATCCATGTGAGAATTTATTTTATATAGATGGAAGTAATATGCAGTTAAGCATTTATGAATTATACAGCATTTAATTATTCTAGCATGAATATTTATTTGGTCTGCTATAGATGTATATTTCTTATATAAGTTGATCAGCAGCTGCATTCATTTATTAGCCAGTCAGAGTTATATGTAATAGCTCAGTATTTCTTATGCTTCTAGGTGTATTTATTTGTAAATCAATAATATCAATCATTATAAGTACAGTATTCATTTTTTTAGTTTATTTTAATTCAAATGTATCTGTAGATGAAAAGTCAATCCTTACTAAAAATGCATTTTGATTATAGGTATTTTAGTATTTATAATTTATCTTTACTAAAATATATTTCCATAGCTAAATTTGTTCATAATTTTCTTTTTCTTTTTTAAGAAAGATGTTTTGTTTTATCTTTTATAAACACATATAAATATTGAAAAACATATAAAATCATTACAAGTATTCGTTTTTTACTTTATTTTAATTCAAATGTATCTGTAGATGAGAAGTCAATCCTTATTAAAAATGCCTTTTGATTATAGATATTTTTAATATTTATCATTTACAATTTATTACTAACAGAATGTATTTTTACACAGCTATTTTTATTAATAATTCTTTTTTTTATATAATAAAGACGTTTTGTTTGTCTTTTAAAAACACATATAATTTTAGTTTAAAAAAGACATTTTCTCTTGTCTTTTAAAAAACATATATAATTTTAGTTTAAAAAGACGTTTTGTCCTGTCTTTTACAAACGCACATATTATCGAATATTTTTATAAAATCATTACCTTCATTTATCCAGTTTGTCCCTTCAAAAAGGGGGCCATTTTATTTTAGCTAGATGGCATTATTGGCTTTCCATGATGTCTATCTACCCAGGCAAATCTTAAAAAATCATGGCTTAGACTGGATGAAGAGAAAAGCTGTTACCATTTCCTCTTCCACTGTTATGTTTTCCTTAATAACATTTTCTTTTTCCATCATTAATAGTGGTTCTTTAACTGCTCTTAATATCTTTTTAAAATTGAAATCTTTTTTAAAGTCCTTCTTTAACATCTACTTAAAAAATTTCTCTTTGAAAAAAAAATAACTATTTGATCTAAAAATCTCTTTGAAAAAACTTTTTAAAAATCTGCTCTGAACTTGCAACTTGACCATATATATTCTGACTCTTGGATTCACCAAACAGTTCAGCCCACATATCCTAGTCATCCCACACCTCTCATTTAAGTCCGATAGCCTTTCACTTCATAATGATTGGATAATCTACTTTTTTAGTGGGATAAATAAGAAAGCATGAAGATTAAGCCATGTTTTCAATTAGCTAACTTTGCCTCAAGTTATTATCACACTTTATTCGAAAACATCATTCCAAAAATTAAAAATGCAATCTTTTTAATAAGTGCCAGCTTTTATTTACGTCGTAACTTGAAACTATAAAGTCAATAATGATTTTCTTTTAACTATAAACTTTTTTGCTTTATTTCTTTTTTAATTTGATCAAATAATGCTAGTCTTTTTTAATGGGGAGGGGGATCTTTTGAATATATATATATATATATATATGTGTGTGTATATATATATATATGTGTGTGTGTGTGTGTGTGTGTGTGGAACAGTATATCTGTTTTATTACCCCCACAAAATTTTGGGATGAAATCACCTGGAAGTACGTTTTTATTCCATATAAGATACACATCATTTCTCATTATTGCATTTCCATTGGTTTTAAGTTTGCTGATGAAATGTGTAAGATGAGCTGGCAAAGTGAATACATGAACTGTAGCCTCCAATGCCAGAATAAGTAGATGGCCAAGCATAAACTACCAGTACAGACTGCCTCATGATGTCATGAGAAAATATCTCATATTTAATCACTAACTCTCTTGTAATTAGAAGGATCATCCAACTAAGAGTAGGAGCCAGAAAATAACAATTTGGCACTCAGCCAACCCTGCTCAACTTCTGGGAGTCTTAAGGGCTTATTTATTTGGTCTATTCATGAGACCAAGGCCTATACATGAGGCCTATATATACACACTGCTGGACTACTCTCGGTCGGAGATCAACATCCAGGTCTGGATAGTGTTGAGCATATACTTTGGAGCATCTTAACACAATGCACCCAAGCAGCTCTGCTCAATCATCCACCCATCTCAATATAAAAAACACAAATTCATGCATCACTACATCCCACTCACAAACTTCTTCCATCAGCTATCTCTATTTTATTGTTTTGTATTGTAACTACAGACTGTCTTGGGAGACTGATAATCATGATCAGTTCTCCTATCGCATCTTTCTTTGTTTTGAGGTGATGAATTTCTATTTTGTTCTATTTTCATGCATTTTTCAGGCCATATGTCATCATGTTGGCTTGCATTTCTAGCCATACCTTTCTGCAAATTATCATCACTATCTGATCTCCTAATTATATGGGTTTGGTATGGACTGTGCATATTGCCTGTTGAATATCTTCTTTGCCTTCTCCATGGTGGTATTCCATTTCTTTGGTGATGATACCATGGTCGTGGGTCATAGCTGCTATAATTTCGAGGAGGCATTTTCCTTTTTATCTGATGGCTTCTATTCTAGGCCCATCATCTCTTCTATAAGGAGGTTTATTTTGTGGTTGCTTTGCTCCTCCTTCCTTGGCTGGTGATGCACCACAGCTATCATAGGCAGTTAATAGTTCAGCAACCTGCTCAATAGATCGACGATCAGTCCCAATCAGCATTCTTTCTATGTAACTTGGGAAGCTGTGCCATATCAATCTAATAATCTGGAGTTCAGATAGAGGGTCAGATGTCAAGATTCTCAGCCTGACCACCTGTCTTTTAAAGAAGGGTGTATAAGGCTCTCCAGGTGGACATTTCTCCTGGGACACCTTATATTTAATTCCCTCCTGATAATTGTCACTCCAGAAACAGTTCATTAGTGCTCATTTAAAATCATCAAAATTTGTAGATTGGGTGAACAGTGAATCCCACCATGCTTGCACTGCACCATGGAGATGACTACATGCTATTGCCAGTTTTGCCTCTTCTGTCAATACATTAATATTAAAGTATCTCTCCAAACTTTTTAAATATTCTATAGGTGCTTTATTACAGCTCCCTGAAAAAGTTCTGATTTTTAAGAATTGGTTTACAATTCCAGACATCTGGTTAGTTATAGGGACATAATGACTAATTTGATAATTCCCTTTTTGACTTTTTTTGGGACTGTTTCCCTCTTTTCTTGTTTAAGCAATGTATTGCTATTTTTTATTTCTATCTCTTTCATCTGGGTGGTCAATATATCCACCTTCTCCTTCATGGATTCTTGAATTCTTATTATTTTTGTATCCATGGACTCACATACCTGGGTCATTTTAACTTCTTGCTCTATTAATGAGTATTTTACTTCCTCCATCACTTCCTCCATTTTTAATATTTTGTTAGTCATCTCATTTATTAACTGGTCGAACTTTTCATTTTGGCTTTCAGTCATTTCTCTGATTTGTTCTTTCAATTCTCTTTTGTCTTCTTCTCTCTGTTCTTTCAGTTTCTCTCTTTTCTTGTTGTCTTTTTCTTTCTGTTCACCTCTTTTCTTGTTGTCTTTTTCTCTCTGGTCGCTATATTCTTTTTTATCTTTTTCTCTTTTTCTTGTTATCTTCTTCTCTCTGTTCATCTCTTTTCTTGTTGTCTTCTTCTCTCTGGTTACTATGTTCTTTTTTATTTTTCTCTCTCTTCATGTCTTTTCTTGTTGTCTTCTTCTCTCTGTTCCTCTCTTTTCTTGTTATATTCTTTTATTATTTTGGACATCTCTCCTGTTTTCTATGATTGCTTTTGATTATCTGCTTTGTCTTCTTGTTTATCTTCTTTCCAGGGAGATTCTCTATACTTTCAGTATTCATCGTCTTTTTTGCTTTTGATCTAGTTATCATCAATATTTGTTTTTAATTTTATTTGTACTTTTTAATTTCAATTTTGATAAGCTTTTCTCTCCATCCATACCATGATTTAACTCCAAGTCTGAGTTATGCCTGTTTTATTCTTTATCTACCATTTATGCCATTCATTTTTATGTTGTTTTTCTTTTAAATTTTTCCACCCTTTTTGAATAAATTACATCACTGCATCATATGCACTGTTCATATCACAGAATCGTGATCTGCTTATGCCTATAGATAGGCTAGCTAGATAAGGCCTCACAATAGGGTGACAAATGTAACTGGACCCCATACAACCCTTTTATTACTTCAGTTGTAACAATTTCCTGATGAGCATGTTGCAGGAAAGAACTATCAATTGGCATTGCCCAATGCAGATGTTAACCCCCCTACAACAATATTTCCTGCTCATCAGAGGATGTAGCAGAGACTGGAAGCATCTAAACATTTCTATGTTTGGTTTTCCAAATGGTCCCACTAGAGTTCCATCTCACTATAACCTGACTTACCTGGGTCTAGTTATGCCAATAATAGATCAGAAGGCATGAGATTCTCATGAACAAGTGCAATGAATGATGAGTGATGCAATAAAAACAAAAAATAGAATTGAACAACTGGAGAACTAAAAGTAGTTTTAGGTAACAGCAATTTTATTTAACAACTGATAATATTTAATTCAGAGTTCCACTTAACAGATGATGTTTAGAAGCAGTTTAATTTAACAATAGTTCATTTTCAAGTCCATGCATATCCATGTGAGAATTTATTTTATATAGATAGAAGTAATATGCAGTTAAGAATTTATGATTTATACAGCATTTAATTATTCTAGCATGAATATTTATTTGGTCTGCTATAGATGTATATTTCTTATATAAGTTGATCAGCAGCTGCATTCATTTATTAGCCAGTTAGAGTTATATGTAATAGCTCAGTATTTCTTATGATTCTAGGTATATTTATTTGTAAATCAATAATATCAATCATTATAAGTACAGTATTCGTTTTTTATTTTATTTTAATTCAAATGCATCTGTAGATGAGAAGTCAATCCTTATTAAAAATGCATTTTGATTATAGGTATTTTAGTATTTATAATTTATCTTTACTAAAATGTATTTCCATAGCTAAATTTGTTCATAATTTTCTTTTTCTTTTTTAAGAAAGATGTTTTGTTTTATCTTTTATAAAGACATATAAATATTAAAAAACATATAAAATCATTACAAGTATTCAATTTTTACTTTATTTTAATTCAAATGTATCTGTAGATGAGAAGTCAATCCTTTTTAAAAATGCCTTTTGATTTTAGATATTTTTAATATTTATCATTTACAGTTTATTATTAACAGAATGTATTTTTACGTAGGTATTTTTAATAATAATTCTTTTTTTTTATTTATAATAAAGTTGTTTTGTTTGTCTTTTATAAACACATATAATTTTAGTTTAAGAAAAACATTTTGTCTTGTCTTTTAAAAAACATATATAATTTTAGTTTAAGAAAGACGTATTGTCTTGTCTTTTACAAACGCACATATTATTAAATATTTTTATAAAATCATTACCTTCATTTATCCAGGTTGTCCCTTCAAAAAGGGGATCATTTTATTTTAGCTAGATGGCATTATTGGATTTCCATGATGTCTATCTACCCAGGCAAATCTTAAAAAATCATGGCTTAGAATGGATGAAGAGAAATGCTGTTACCGTTTACCTTTCCATCATTATGTTTTCCTTAATAACATTTTTTTTCATCATTAATAGTGGTTCTTTAACTGCTCTTAATATCTTTTTAAAATTGAAATCTTTTTTTTTAAATTTTCTTTAACATCTACTTAAAAAATATCTCTTTGAAAAAACTTTTTAAAAATCTGTTCTGAACTTGCAACTTGACCATATATATACCAACTCATGGATTGACCAAACAGTTCCACCCATGTATCCTAGTCATCCCACAGTTCTCATTTAAGTCTGATTGCCTTTCTCTTCATAATGATTGGATAATCTACTTTTTAGTGGGATAGATAAGAAAACATGAAGATTAAGCCATGTTTTTCAATTTATTAAGGCTGCCTCAAGCTGTTATCACACTTTATTTGAAAACATCATTCCAAAAATTAAAAATGCAATCTTTTTAATAAATGCCAGCTTTTATTTGCATTATAATTTGAAACTATAAAATCAATAATGATTTTATTTTAACTACAAACTTTTTTGCTTTATTTCTTTTTTAATTTGATCAAATCATGCAAATCAATAATGAATTTCTTTTAACTATAAACTTTTTGCTTTATTTCTTTTTTAATTTGATCAAATCATGCTAGTTTTTTTTTAAATGGGGGGATCTCTTGAATATATATACATGGAACACTATATCTGTTTCAATATATATATTGTAATATATATATATCTACAATATATATATGCTAATTGTAACATATCTTTTATAAAACTTATATAAGGGTAAGTAATATTTAATATTAGTAATATAACTTTATACTTAAGTAGTGCAAATTAATTATATATATATATATACTTTCCTCCTCTAACCTCCTCTGTGACCCTACAACTCTTTTCCTTCCCCTAATAACTGAATCTTAATTATTAGAATCGCCGCCGAGGGCACTACCAAGGATTTCTCTCTTGGAACCTGGCCACGAAGCTTTACGTAAACCTGGTCTTATTTATTTTCGAACGGCGATTCACCGATTACAAATTTTGTTTATAATCTGACAGGGGTTTTCACTTAAGGACACTAACTAATTATTATAAATAATTAAAGAATTCAAATATACGTTGGATACAAAAAAATTACTTTCCTTTATTATTATTATTATTAATAACATTATTTTTCTGCCCGACCCAGAGAGAACTGACTTACAATTTCTGATTTTCAAACTGTTAACTTTCTAAGTATTCTTCCCAAATATCTACCATGGATTTACTCACGCCGACACTAACACTGTGGATTCTAGCAGGCATGTATACAAAGGCGACTTATAGTATATAATCTTTCCTGAAGTTTATTTTTAAACCCCACTTTATTTGGTAAATAAATAACTTGCAAAAACTTAAAATGAATGTATAAGTGTCTTTCATTTTCTTATACTTTCAACACTTCTCTTATTTTCTGCTAACAAACAAGTAACGCCCCAAGGTTCTCTGTTGCTTTGCAGCGCACTTTTATACCCCCACCCTGTTGTTACCCTCTAGATCGAACAGATATTAAATAATTTAATATATAGTCATACCAATATTTCATAACCATATTTAACAAGAATTAACATAAATAGTTTACAATATTAAATAAATTTATTTCCCCACCTCTATTGTTGAAACATTCATAACAAATATAATAAACAAAAAATAAATCAAAGATAAAGTTCTATTACGCTTTAACTAAAGTTCCCATTAATTGAAAAGTTTATAATTACCCTGATCGATCAGAGCGAAGTGGTCTGACTTTCATAGATTCACATTCCATTTGTCGTGCCTTTATCCTTGTATATGAGAATTCTGGTGCATCCATGGATGTTCCTTTGGTTGTCCGGCTAGTGATATACATTTCTTTCCCTTCCTTGACTCGTTCGGTAGCTTCATTCAGATGGAGTGGTGGCCAATTCCCCAAAGGGGAAGGTTTTGATAGCTTTAGCAACTATGCATTTGAAAAGAGTCCGCAAAATAAATTTCTATAATAATTTTTGATTCGGAGCACAGCTTCTCTCTTTTTTTTTCTTTATTGTCCTTGCTGGTCCCTCACGTCAACTGACTTACTCTAAAAGCGATTTTATCTCTCTTTCTCTTATCTTTTTTTTTTTAATTAGTGTAACAGCAATTATTAACCAAATACTTTTAGTTTGTGAAAGTTTCAACAATAGAGTCTAATTACTACCAACAATCTAATTTTGTTTTCTTTCCCCCACCCTTTTATCTCTCGAGTTTTCTCCCTTTTAATTAAACACTTTTAACATTTTTGACAATAAATTATATTTTATCTTTTTTCTTTTTTTTTTTTTTTAAAAATTTTTCCTCAAATCTATAGCAAAAATAAATGTTTAAGATTTTATCCTTCCCATTAAATTAAAATCATTTGTTAATTTTTATTTTACAACTATTTAACTTCGGAAAATATCTATGACAAAATTATAAATATGTGAGCTTATATATATGTGAGCTGACTTAAAATATCAGCTCAATATATATATATATATATATAGTTCTATTTTCCTTAGCAAGTAATAAATCCATGAAAATAATAAATATACAAACTAACTAGAAAAAAAATAAAAACAATAAAAACACAGAATTACTTCTATAAAAAAGCTTTAATATTTCAACCAGTAGACTGGTTTTCATCAGAAAGCAAAATGGCTACTTACAGAAATTAAGCGCTAAAATATTACAGTTACGTATCAGATAACAAAATTAATTCCTATAGGCTAGAAATCTTTAAAAACTTTGGTTTTCATCAGAAAGCAAAATGGCTACTTACAGAAATTAAGCCCTAAAATATTACAGTTATGTATCAGATAACAAAATTAATTCCTATAGGCTAGAAATCTTTAAAAACTTTGTATAAAAAAATATATATATTTACAAAACTTTGTATAAAAATACTAAAAATATTATTTCACAAAAAACATTTTAAAAAACTATACATAATTATTATATATTAAAATATATCAAAAAACAATAAAAAAAATATATTTCATTATATATGCACACACTAAAAAATCTATACTGTATATACATATATTTTACTATATCTATTTTATTATATACATATATATCTTGTGCATATATATTTTTAATATGTACACTTTCTATTTATTCTACTTCGTGCTAGTCCACCTATAAAATAATTATTTAGGAAACAAAAAATAAAAAGTAATTATTTAGGAATTAAAAAAATTAATAAATCCTTAGGAAACCAGGTAATTCAAAGATGTGATAGTACCTATATTCATATTCATTCCATGAAGATGTAATGTCTTAAATTTAAAAATAAAAAAACTCTCTTTTTGTTTTCTTTCTCTCATGGAAGAAAAATTATCTTCCAATATAACCACTCTTAAATCATCAGTCGAGTGATCAGGTAAATTGAAATGTTTAGAAACTGGTCTATCTTCATTTTTATGTAAAATATAAAACCTATGGTTGGTCATTCTAATATGTAAACTGTTTGCTGACTCACCTATGTAATGACACAAGCATCTATTACATTTTATTAAATATACCAAGTTTATACTTTTACAATTAATATAGTTGGAGATATACCATTTAAAATCATAAATGGTATCTCCCTAAACCATCTTTGTGACAATAATATGTTTGCATGTAAGACATCTCTTATCCCCACATGAAAAACATCCCTTTTCTGACACAAAATTAGTGCCAAAAGCTGTCCTTATAAGTCTATCCTAAGTGCCCTACGTCTACGATATAGAACTTTAGGTGGATAGGGAAAAACAGATCTCAGATAATCTGTGGAATTTAATATATTAAAATGTTTCAATCATATTTGGTTAATATTAGGCAAATCATCATTGAAGGTAAGAACCAGTGGTATATTTATCAACTTAACTCTTTCTTTTCTTAGATAGAAGAAGTTCCTGCCTGTCAACTTTTGAAGATTTTACCACTGCCCTATCTAACAGTCCTTTAGGATATTTTATATTGATAAATTTATTATACAAAACTTGTTATTTTGCTGAAGAAATTCCTGATCACTGCAAATTCTTTTAATCCTTAAAAATTGACTATAAGGGAAATTAGTCATTAAGTGCTTAGGGTGATTACTATAAAAATGTAGGTAAGCATGACTATCAGTTGGCTTCCTATATATATTAGTACTAAGCATACCATCACTCCAAGTAATCTCAACATCAAGAAAATGAACCACTGTTTTAGAAAAATTCATTGAAAATTTTATATTATTATTAAAGTTATTTAGATAATCAAAAAATATATGAAGTTCTTCTTCCTTGTATGGCCAGATCATAAAGATATCATCAATATATCTCAGCCAAGTATGAGGTTTAAGGCTAGCCTTCTCAAGTATAGAACTTTCCAATTGAGCCAAAAAAATGTTTGCATAATTTGGTGCCATTTTTGTTCCCATTGCAGTACTTTGCTTCTGTAAATAATAGAGTTAAAAACAAAATAATTATTCTTTAAGATTAAATTCACTAATTCAACAACAGTCATAATTCTGTGCTTACAGTATTCTTTCCCTTTTAAAAGAGATTCAATAGCTCTAATTCCATCTTCATGAGGTATATTAGTATACAATGATGTAATGTCTAATGGCACCACAAAACATTCACTCGGTAGTATAGATTTGACATTTTCTAAAATATAAAGAAAATGGGTAGTATCCCTAACATAAGAATCAAATGATGGAGGAATATCATGTATAAGACTATCTACATATGCTGACATTTTCTCAGTAGGACATCCAATGCTTGCTACTATAGGTCTACCAGAACAACCAGGTTTATGAATCTTGGGCAGAATGTAAAACTTACTGGGTTTATTTGAGCTTGGTAATAAAAAATTATATGTATCCCTATCAAGTAGACTCCTTACTCTCATATCCTTCAGGCTGGAAAGCACACCTCTAAATAATTTATTAACAATATTCTGTGTTATAGGTTCATAAAAATTCCTATCATTTAAAAGAAGCAAGGCTTTATTCTTGTAATCATCCCTATTCATAATTACTATTGTTCCATCTTTATCAGCTGGTTTAATAATAATGTCTTCTCTCTTTTCTAAATTATACAATGCATTTTTTTCAGCTAATGTTAAATTGCTCTTATATTTCTTGTGTTGTTTTTGCTTTATTGCTTTAATAATATTCTGATAAACATTATCAATATATGTATCAAGTAAAATGTTTCTCTGATGTGGAGTGTCCAATCAGACTGTATTTTATTAATGGTATTGCATTCATTATTTCCAAAAATTCTCTTAATCTAAGGAAATCTAAATCGACAGCACAGTGCTATGCACCAGAAACTAGCTCAATGGTTGGTGAAGTTAGAGACCTTGAACTGACACTAATATGGAATAATTAATTAACTTAAGTATACTTTTTTAGTCGAATCATATGTATATGTTTGGTGTTGTAACACAGACAGCGAGCATTAACATTAAAATAACATTATTGAATAAGAGAATTAAGAAACTAAGGAAACCAAGTGTGTTTAGAAAATATTTAATAATAATAGTTTGTTTTGTATGAATTTTTAAATAATGATTATATCACTTGCATTCTGAGTCCTAGAAACAAAGTTTATAATTATAATCAGAGTGGCAGTCCTTATTATATGCCAATGAGTGTACTACGCCAATATTTTGGACTTCTATGTCTATGCCCCCAACAAGAAAATAAAAAGGCAGATAAAGGTATTCATTTGTGCCGGACATTATTACTCTAATTTTTATATGAAAGAATGTGAGATTTATTTTCATACATTCGCAAATCCATTCATGAAGAGCAAGATACGTTATTTAGGGCATAACGTTAACCTTTTTTATTAGAAAACTTATTTACTTTGATATAACTGAGAATTTGTTTGACTTTTTATAATTGAAATCACTTCACTCATGAATTACGAAAGCATCAGAGTGAGCTTTACTGGAACAGAGGCAACGGCAAGCCGTAGGTGACGAATTCATGAGCTATAAAAATGAAATTGATAGACAATTGAGTTTGTCGATAATCTAAGAGATTCTATGGTGGCTTGCATTCCACAGTGCTGCTTACTGCCCTTTAAGGAGAGGTGATTTAAAAGTAGTATGGTGGCTTGTATTTGACAAGTCTTATGCCCTTTAAGTAGATGTGGAACACGGGAGAACCAGGACGAGTCGTAACTATGAGCCTTTGGTGTTCCAAATATAACATGAGCGGGGGAGAAAGTGCTTTCTTCCTCTATAATTAAAATATCAGAAATATCATCAGCGACAAGCCTGCAAAATGAATGATAGCCCTATGCCAGCAACGTTGAAGATGATCACTTGATAATCACCATTTGAAAAATAAAACCCAATTATAGAATGCTCTATGTGATGACTTGATCAAATTAATTAAAGTCAAACGAGCTTTTAACTAAAACTATTTTAACGCATTATAAAATTATATTAATCATGCCCCAAACATCGTGCCCTTCCTGAATCTAAATAGCAAGTAATTGAAATTTGAATTAGAATATATTTGATTCCTTTATCGGCCCTTTTTGCAAAAAACATTTTAAGATTATATATGAATAAATACACATGCAAAAAACATTTTAAAATTATATATGAATAAATACACATTGGTGAATATGAGAAAATACATTTATAACATTATATATATGAATCAATACATATTGGTAAACATGAGGAAATAGCTGGGGCATAATTAGAAATGGAGCTAATAATTTATTATTAGACAATTATAAAAATAACAAACATTTAATAATTTCTTTCGACTCAATGATTGATCGAACTGTATAAGTCTAATTCTAATGGACGAGAATTATTATCAGATTTAATATTATATTTTCTGCATAAGGCAAATAGAACAAAGGAGTTTATCGAGTTGAAAGATTATTGGCATATAATTAAAAATAAACAACATTAATAAATCACACAAAATATATATATAGTATAGTAAATGAACCGTCATGGTAAGGAAGGAAAGTTAAATTTAAAGACTAGAGATTGAGAGAATTACTAATTTAAAATAGCATAAATAAAAGGTGTTACACAGAGATTATTACATTAAAGAATGAAAAGAGCTCTTAAAGGGAGTGTAAAGTAAAGTTCAAAACTGGCCAGAAAGTTTAAGGTTCATTATGGAAACATATTACCCATTTCTTCCGGGGCTGGTTCTTAGTTTACATGTCCAGGTGAGTAAAATGTAGGCACCATTTGGTTGATTACTTGAACAGTATTTTAATGAATTTTCACAATTTTAGCAGCATGATTGGTCTGGAAAAGAGTCAGCAGCTTCATTGAAGATTTTTAGGGGACTTCAGAAACAATAGCCAGATTCCTGATGTTTAGCCCTTCACCATGATAGGAACACTATTTGAATTCATGATTTAAAATGCATAGAGTTTACTGCACTTCTCTACACCAGCATGTTCTTAGCGGGTTTTAAGCTTGGAAATGCAGCCAAATTACACATTCCTAAAAATTGATGAATTTGAATACTTTAACATTGCAGTTCAGTATAATTTAGCTAATTTTACCTAAATATGACAAAACCAGTAAAAAAATTCATTCAAAATATAGTACTGTACACCAGCATGTTCTTAGCGGGTTTTAAGCTTGGAAATACAGCCAAATTACACACTCCTAAAAATTGATGAATTTGAATACTTTAACATTGCAGTTCAGTATAATTTAGCTAATTCTATCGAAATATGACCAAATCAGTGAAAAAATTCATTAAAAATATATTACTGTATACCAGCATGTTCATAGCTTGTTTTAAGCTTGGAAATACAGCCAGGTGACAAATTCATAAAAATTGATGAATTTAAATACTTTACCATTGCAGTTCAGTATAATTAAGCTAATTCTACCGAAATATGACAAAATCAGTGAAAAAATTCATTAAACATATATTACTGTATACCAGCATGTTCATAGCGCGTTTTAAGCTTGGAAATGAAGCCTGGTTACAAATTTTTAAAAATTGATGAATTTAAATACTTTAACATTGCAGTTCAGTATAATTTAGCTAATTTTACCTAAATATGACAAAACCAGTAAAAAAATTCATTCAAAATATAGTACTGTACACCAGCATGTTCTTAGCGGGTTTTAAGCTTGGAAATACAGCCAAATTACACACTCCTAAAAATTGATGAATTTGAATACTTTAACATTGCAGTTCAGTATAATTTAGCTAATTCTATCGAAATATGACCAAATCAGTGAAAAAATTCATTAAAAATATATTACTGTATACCAGCATGTTCATAGCTTGTTTTAAGCTTGGAAATACAGCCAGGTGACAAATTCATAAAAATTGATGAATTTAAATACTTTACCATTGCAGTTCAGTATAATTAAGCTAATTCTACCGAAATATGACAAAATCAGTGAAAAAATTCATTAAACATATATTACTGTATACCAGCATGTTCATAGCGCGTTTTAAGCTTGGAAATGAAGCCTGGTTACAAATTTTTAAAAATTGATGAATTTGAATACTTTAACATTGCAGTTCAGTATAATTTAGCTAATTTTACCTAAATATGACAAAACCAGTAAAAAAATTCATTCAAAATATAGTACTGTACACCAGCATGGTCTTAGCGGGTTTTAAGCTTGGAAATACAGCCAAATTACACATTCCTAAAAATTGATGAATTTGAATACTTTAACATTGCAGTTCAGTATAATTTAGCTAATTTTACCTAAATATGACAAAACCAGTAAAAAAATTCATTAAAAATATATTACTGTATACCAGCATGTTCATAGCGCGTTTTAAGCTTGGAAATACAGCCAAATTACACATTTTTAAAAATTGATGAATTTGAATACTTTAACATTGCAGTTCAGTATAATTTAGCTAATTCTACCGAAATATGACAAAATCAGTGAAAAAATTCATTAAAAATATATTACTGTATACCAGCATGTTCATAGCGCGTTTTAAGCTTGGAAATGAAGCCTGGTTACAAATTTTTAAAAATTGATGAATTTGAATACTTTAACATTGCAGTTCAGTATAATTTAGCTAATTTTACCTAAATATGACAAAACCAGTAAAAAAATTCATTCAAAATATAGTACTGTACACCAGCATGTTCTTAGCGGGTTTTAAGCTTGGAAATACAGCCAAATTACACACTCCTAAAAATTGATGAATTTGAATACTTTAACATTGCAGTTCAGTATAATTTAGCTAATTCTATCGAAATATGACCAAATCAGTGAAAAAATTCATTAAAAATATATTACTGTATACCAGCATGTTCATAGCTTGTTTTAAGCTTGGAAATACAGCCAGGTGACAAATTCATAAAAATTGATGAATTTAAATACTTTAACATTGCAGTTCAGTATAATTAAGCTAATTCTACCGAAATATGACAAAATCAGTGAAAAAATTCATTAAACATATATTACTGTATACCAGCATGTTCATAGCGCGTTTTAAGCTTGGAAATGAAGCCTGGTTACAAATTTTTAAAAATTGATGAATTTGAATACTTTAACATTGCAGTTCAGTATAATTTAGCTAATTTTACCTAAATATGACAAAACCAGTAAAAAAATTCATTCAAAATATAGTACTGTACACCAGCATGTTCTTAGCGGGTTTTAAGCTTGGAAATACAGCCAAATTACACACTCCTAAAAATTGATGAATTTGAATACTTTAACATTGCAGTTCAGTATAATTTAGCTAATTCTATCGAAATATGACCAAATCAGTGAAAAAATTCATTAAAAATATATTACTGTATACCAGCATGTTCATAGCGCGTTTTAAGCTTGGAAATGAAGCCTGGTTACAAATTTTTAAAAATTGATGAATTTGAATACTTTAACATTGCAGTTCAGTATAATTTAGCTAATTTTACCTAAATATGACAAAACCAGTAAAAAAATTCATTCAAAATATAGTACTGTACACCAGCATGTTCTTAGCGGGTTTTAAGCTTGGAAATACAGCCAAATTACACATTTTTAAAAATTGATGAATTTGAATACTTTAACATTGCAGTTCAGTATAATTTAGCTAATTTTACCTAAATATGACAAAACCAGTAAAAAAATTCATTCAAAATATAGTACTGTACACCAGCATGTTCTTAGCGGGTTTTAAGCTTGGAAATACAGCCAAATTACACACTCCTAAAAATTGATGAATTTGAATACTTTAACATTGCAGTTCAGTATAATTTAGCTAATTCTATCGAAATATGACCAAATCAGTGAAAAAATTCATTAAAAATATATTACTGTATACCAGCATGTTCATAGCTTGTTTTAAGCTTGGAAATACAGCCAGGTGACAAATTCATAAAAATTGATGAATTTAAATACTTTAACATTGCAGTTCAGTATAATTTAGCTAATTCTTTCAATAAATATTAACAAATATCATTGTACAAATTCGTTTAAAATATATTACTTGATATGTTCATATGTTTAATTTTAAACTTTTAAATTAAATTAAATTCTTCATTAGTCTAATATCAATACCACAGAAAAAGGAAAAAAAAACAATTGATACTTTATCAAATTTATAATATTTTATATCAAACACCATTCTCACTAAATACAACTTACACTTCTTACATTGATGATTTTGAATACTTTAATTAGTTCCCGATAATTTAGCTAATTCTACCGAAATATGACAAAATCAGTGAAAAAATTCATTAAACATATATTACTGTATACCAGCATGTTCATAGCGCGTTTTAAGCTTGGAAATGAAGCCTGGTTACAAATTTTTAAAAATTGATGAATTTAAATACTTTAACATTGCAGTTCAGTATAATTTAGCTAATTTTACCTAAATATGACAAAACCAGTAAAAAAATTCATTCAAAATATAGTACTGTACACCAGCATGTTCTTAGCGGGTTTTAAGCTTGGAAATACAGCCAAATTACACACTCCTAAAAATTGATGAATTTGAATACTTTAACATTGCAGTTCAGTATAATTTAGCTAATTTTACCGAAATATGACAAAATCAGTGAAAAAAAATATTAAAAATATATTACTGTTTACCACCATGTTCATAGCGCGGTTTAAGCTTGGAAATACAGCCTGGTTACAAATTTTTAAAAATTGATGAATTTGAATACTTTAACATTGTAGTTCAGTATAATTTAGCTAATTCTACCTAAATATGACAAAACCAGTAAAAAAATTCATTTAAAATATAGTATTGTATACCAGCATGTTCATAGCGCGTTTTAAGCTTGGAAATGAAGCCTGGTTACAAATTTTTAAAAATTGATGAATTTGAATACTTTAACATTGCAGTTCAGTATAATTTAGCTAATTCTACCGAAATATGACAAAATCAGTGAAAAAATTCATTAAAAATATATTACTGTATACCAGCATGTTCATAGCGCGTTTTAAGCTTGGAAATGAAGCCTGGTTACAAATTTTTAAAAATTGATGAATTTGAATACTTTAACATTGCAGTTCAGTATAATTTAGCTAATTTTACCTAAATATGACAAAACCAGTAAAAAAATTCATTCAAAATATAGTACTGTACACCAGCATGTTCTTAGCGGGTTTTAAGCTTGGAAATACAGCCAAATTACACACTCCTAAAAATTGATGAATTTGAATACTTTAACATTGCAGTTCAGTATAATTTAGCTAATTCTATCGAAATATGACCAAATCAGTGAAAAAATTCATTAAAAATATATTACTGTATACCAGCATGTTCATAGCTTGTTTTAAGCTTGGAAATACAGCCAGGTGACAAATTCATAAAAATTGATGAATTTAAATACTTTACCATTGCAGTTCAGTATAATTAAGCTAATTCTACCGAAATATGACAAAATCAGTGAAAAAATTCATTAAACATATATTACTGTATACCAGCATGTTCATAGCGCGTTTTAAGCTTGGAAATGAAGCCTGGTTACAAATTTTTAAAAATTGATGAATTTAAATACTTTAACATTGCAGTTCAGTATAATTTAGCTAATTTTACCTAAATATGACAAAACCAGTAAAAAAATTCATTCAAAATATAGTACTGTACACCAGCATGTTCTTAGCGGGTTTTAAGCTTGGAAATACAGCCAAATTACACATTCCTAAAAATTGATGAATTTGAATACTTTAACATTGCAGTTCAGTATAATTTAGCTAATTCTATCGAAATATGACCAAATCAGTGAAAAAATTCATTAAAAATATATTACTGTATACCAGCATGTTCATAGCTTGTTTTAAGCTTGGAAATACAGCCAGGTGACAAATTCATAAAAATTGATGAATTTAAATACTTTAACATTGCAGTTCAGTATAATTAAGCTAATTCTACCGAAATATGACAAAATCAGTGAAAAAATTCATTAAACATATATTACTGTATACCAGCATGTTCATAGCGCGTTTTAAGCTTGGAAATGAAGCCTGGTTACAAATTTTTAAAAATTGATGAATTTGAATACTTTAACATTGCAGTTCAGTATAATTTAGCTAATTTTACCTAAATATGACAAAACCAGTAAAAAAATTCATTCAAAATATAGTACTGTACACCAGCATGTTCTTAGCGGGTTTTAAGCTTGGAAATACAGCCAAATTACACACTCCTAAAAATTGATGAATTTGAATACTTTAACATTGCAGTTCAGTATAATTTAGCTAATTCTATCGAAATATGACCAAATCAGTGAAAAAATTCATTAAAAATATATTACTGTATACCAGCATGTTCATAGCTTGTTTTAAGCTTGGAAATACAGCCAGGTGACAAATTCATAAAAATTGATGAATTTAAATACTTTACCATTGCAGTTCAGTATAATTAAGCTAATTCTACCGAAATATGACAAAATCAGTGAAAAAATTCATTAAACATATATTACTGTATACCAGCATGTTCATAGCGCGTTTTAAGCTTGGAAATGAAGCCTGGTTACAAATTTTTAAAAATTGATGAATTTGAATACTTTAACATTGCAGTTCAGTATAATTTAGCTAATTTTACCTAAATATGACAAAACCAGTAAAAAAATTCATTCAAAATATAGTACTGTACACCAGCATGTTCTTAGCGGGTTTTAAGCTTGGAAATACAGCCAAATTACACATTCCTAAAAATTGATGAATTTGAATACTTTAACATTGCAGTTCAGTATAATTTAGCTAATTTTACCTAAATATGACAAAACCAGTAAAAAAATTCATTCAAAATATAGTACTGTACACCAGCATGTTCTTAGCGGGTTTTAAGCTTGGAAATACAGCCAAATTACACACTCCTAAAAATTGATGAATTTGAATACTTTAACATTGCAGTTCAGTATAATTTAGCTAATTCTATCGAAATATGACCAAATCAGTGAAAAAATTCATTAAAAATATATTACTGTATACCAGCATGTTCATAGCTTGTTTTAAGCTTGGAAATACAGCCAGGTGACAAATTCATAAAAATTGATGAATTTAAATACTTTACCATTGCAGTTCAGTATAATTAAGCTAATTCTACCGAAATATGACAAAATCAGTGAAAAAAATTCATTAAACATATATTACTGTATACCAGCATGTTCATAGCGCGTTTTAAGCTTGGAAATGAAGCCTGGTTACAAATTTTTAAAAATTGATGAATTTAAATACTTTAACATTGCAGTTCAGTATAATTTAGCTAATTTTACCTAAATATGACAAAACCAGTAAAAAAATTCATTCAAAATATAGTACTGTACACCAGCATGTTCTTAGCGGGTTTTAAGCTTGGAAATACAGCCAAATTACACACTCCTAAAAATTGATGAATTTGAATACTTTAACATTGCAGTTCAGTATAATTTAGCTAATTCTACCGAAATATGACAAAATCAGTGAAAAAATTCATTAAAAATATATTACTGTATACCAGCATGTTCATAGCGCGTTTTAAGCTTGGAAATGAAGCCTGGTTACAAATTTTTAAAAATTGATGAATTTGAATACTTTAACATTGTAGTTCAGTATAATTTAGCTAATTCTACCTAAATATGACAAAACCAGTAAAAAAATTCATTTAAAATATAGTATTGTATACCAGCATGTTCATAGCGCGTTTTAAGCTTGGAAATGAAGCCTGGTTACAAATTTTTAAAAATTGATGAATTTGAATACTTTAACATTGCAGTTCAGTATAATTTAGCTAATTCTACCGAAATATGACAAAATCAGTGAAAAAATTCATTAAAAATATATTACTGTATACCAGCATGTTCATAGCGCGTTTTAAGCTTGGAAATGAAGCCTGGTTACAAATTTTTAAAAATTGATGAATTTGAATACTTTAACATTGCAGTTCAGTATAATTTAGCTAATTCTACCGAAATATGACAAAATCAGTGAAAAAATTCATTAAAAATATATTACTGTATACCAGCATGTTCATAGCGCGTTTTAAGCTTGGAAATGAAGCCTGGTTACAAATTTTTAAAAATTGATGAATTTGAATACTTTAACATTGCAGTTCAGTATAATTTAGCTAATTTTACCTAAATATGACAAAACCAGTAAAAAAATTCATTCAAAATATAGTACTGTACACCAGCATGTTCTTAGCGGGTTTTAAGCTTGGAAATACAGCCAAATTACACACTCCTAAAAATTGATGAATTTGAATACTTTAACATTGCAGTTCAGTATAATTTAGCTAATTCTACCGAAATATGACAAAATCAGTGAAAAAATTCATTAAAAATATATTACTGTATACCAGCATGTTCATAGCGCGTTTTAAGCTTGGAAATACAGCCTGGTTACAAATTTTTAAAAATTGATGAATTTGAATACTTTAACATTGCAGTTCAGTATAATTTAGCTAATTTTACCTAAATATGACAAAACCAGTAAAAAAATTCATTCAAAATATAGTACTGTACACCAGCATGTTCTTAGCGGGTTTTAAGCTTGGAAATACAGCCAAATTACACATTCCTAAAAATTGATGAATTTGAATACTTTAACATTGCAGTTCAGTATAATTTAGCTAATTCTATCGAAATATGACCAAATCAGTGAAAAAATTCATTAAAAATATATTACTGTATACCAGCATGTTCATAGCGCGTTTTAAGCTTGGAAATGAAGCCTGGTTACAAATTTTTAAAAATTGATGAATTTGAATACTTTAACATTGCAGTTCAGTATAATTTAGCTAATTTTACCTAAATATGACAAAACCAGTAAAAAAATTCATTCAAAATATAGTACTGTACAACAGCATGTTCTTAGCGGGTTTTAAGCTTGGAAATACAGCCAAATTACACATTCCTAAAAATTGATGAATTTGAATACTTTAACATTGCAGTTCAGTATAATTTAGCTAATTTTACCTAAATATGACAAAACCAGTAAAAAAATTCATTCAAAATATAGTACTGTACACCAGCATGTTCTTAGCGGGTTTTAAGCTTGGAAATACAGCCAAATTACACACTCCTAAAAATTGATGAATTTGAATACTTTAACATTGCAGTTCAGTATAATTTAGCTAATTCTATCGAAATATGACCAAATCAGTGAAAAAATTCATTAAAAATATATTACTGTATACCAGCATGTTCATAGCTTGTTTTAAGCTTGGAAATACAGCCAGGTGACAAATTCATAAAAATTGATGAATTTAAATACTTTACCATTGCAGTTCAGTATAATTAAGCTAATTCTACCGAAATATGACAAAATCAGTGAAAAAAATTCATTAAACATATATTACTGTATACCAGCATGTTCATAGCGCGTTTTAAGCTTGGAAATGAAGCCTGGTTACAAATTTTTAAAAATTGATGAATTTAAATACTTTAACATTGCAGTTCAGTATAATTTAGCTAATTTTACCTAAATATGACAAAACCAGTAAAAAAATTCATTCAAAATATAGTACTGTACACCAGCATGTTCTTAGCGGGTTTTAAGCTTGGAAATACAGCCAAATTACACACTCCTAAAAATTGATGAATTTGAATACTTTAACATTGCAGTTCAGTATAATTTAGCTAATTTTACCGAAATATGACAAAATCAGTGAAAAAAAATATTAAAAATATATTACTGTTTACCACCATGTTCATAGCGCGTTTTAAGCTTGGAAATACAGCCTGGTTACAAATTTTTAAAAATTGATGAATTTGAATACTTTAACATTGTAGTTCAGTATAATTTAGCTAATTCTACCTAAATATGACAAAACCAGTAAAAAAATTCATTTAAAATATAGTATTGTATACCAGCATGTTCATAGCGCGTTTTAAGCTTGGAAATGAAGCCTGGTTACAAATTTTTAAAAATTGATGAATTTGAATACTTTAACATTGCAGTTCAGTATAATTTAGCTAATTCTACCGAAATATGACAAAATCAGTGAAAAAATTCATTAAAAATATATTACTGTATACCAGCATGTTCATAGCGCGTTTTAAGCTTGGAAATGAAGCCTGGTTACAAATTTTTAAAAATTGATGAATTTGAATACTTTAACATTGCAGTTCAGTATAATTTAGCTAATTTTACT